>JARACY010000265.1:0-111252 GCA_029255725.1 Scrobipalpa atriplicella
CTAAACTGTTCACCGCAGCACTGGAAGACGTCTTCATGCTTTTAGACTGGAACGACCTCAATAGAGCCTCTCAAGAAGTGGGTTTAAAAATGAACATAGAGAAGACCAAGATCATGTCAAACTCCTTGTTGCACCACTCCTCTGACGGTTGGAGGCTCTACTCTGGAAGTTGTCGACGAGTATGTCTACCTGGACAAATAGTCCAGTTGGGTAGGTCCAACTTTCAGAAGGAGGTCGATCGCCGAATCCAACTCGGCTGGGTAGCATTCGGGAAGCTACGTAACATCTTCTCATCCCAACAACTACCGCAATGTCTCAAGACAAATGTCTGGGACCAGTGCGTGTTGCCAGTGATGACCTACGGACCGAAACGTGGCCACTCACAATGGGCCTCATAAGAAGGCTCAATGGAAATGGCTATGCTTGAAGTTTGCTTCCGCGATCGAATCCGAAACGAGGAATCCGGAGGAGAACCAAGGTCACCGACATAGCTCGAAGAGTTGCGCAACTTAAGTGGCAGTGGGCAGGGCACATTGCTCGCAGGACCGACTCCCGCTGGGGCAGGAAAGTCCTGGAGTGACTGCCTCGGCACGGTAGACGCAGCGTAGGCAGGCCTCCCACAAGGTGGACCGACGATCTGGTGAAGGTCGCGGGAAGCTGCTGGATGCAGAAGGCGCTAGACCGATCATTGTGGAGATCCTTGGGGAAGGCCTATGTCCTGCAGTGGGCGTCTATCGGCTGAGACGACGACGACGACGACGAAAAGCAACAGTTTGGAGCCATTTACTTCAGTCACTTACCTAATATTTGTGCAATCCTACACATCAACCAGGCTTTTTTTATTAATATCCGAAGATTTTTTTCTCAGCTACCACAATGGATGACACTATAACAGCGTCTTGCTTGAGGAATTTATCCATCGCTTGAAGACATGATGAAATTCGTTGTTGGAGAGTTCCACCCACTTCCACCTGCACATAATTACCTTCCTGCTCGTCTGCGATCAAACCAACCTGAAATAAGGAAAACCGTTCTTATGTTTTATACATTAGAATTCATTGGAGTTAACTGCAGTGCACCCCGGATCCGGAATCTAGTGGTCTGTCTAATGATTTGTGAGTTTATCATTTGTGAGATTTTCCTCAGTTTGGTAAGGACAATGAAAATCACAGATTATCTTTAAGAAAAAGGTTCAGTGTTTTGGGGGCACGTTAAGCCGTTGGTCTCGGTCGCTATCTTTGATAGTGTTCGTCAAATACAAACTATGCCTATTAACTGTTACTAATAAGTGGTTCAAAAACTCGGACACCAGGATTATCGGGTCGTTCGTCGACTCGAAAAACCAACTCGATAAGAAGAAGAAGAATTGGTTGGTTCCGCTACCATGCGTCAAATAGCTGGAAAAAAAAATGTCATGCCTATAAAGTAGCCTATATATAGCAACCACAGAGGAGTTAAAGGAGCAGAATTAATTATTTCTTCATCACTATCTACAATGGTTGAATGATTGGCGTCCACATGGTGTACTGTAATATCACTTTTTGTGAATTTCTCTAAACCATAACTTTCATTGCAATTAACCTTGATTGCTGTTTTCTCGTTCGAATAAGAATTATTGGAGATTTTATTTGAGGAAAATCGCTGACATTACCTTTGAGCATTATAATAATGCGCTTAAATATTACTTCAGCAATGGAAAAGAAGAAAATTTCTGAATATTTAACTTCTACGGGACACATATCGATAGCAAATTTAATTCTTTCTTCAAATGATTCAATGTTCGTAAGCTTTTCCATTAGTATTTGATACATATTGTTATTCGGATAAACAGTGTTGAAAGTATGACAAACGATTTGGTTTTGAATCTGTATGTCACTACTAGAGGCCACACAGTTTTTCACTAATGCTTGTGTGTATTCTGGGGAGCCATCCACGCAGAACACGAGGCCTTTGTACCCTGAAAGAAATAATGCCAACAAAATATTAAATAATCTATTTTAACACTAAATATCTCTCACTGACTCTCTCTAAAACAAATATATTCTGTATTGAATTGATAGAATTCAATTTGAATCGTTAATATTTTTTTATTCTTTTACTAGAAGAATAAATACTTGTGATAATAAACGAAATTACCTTTATCTTCAAGTCTAGCCGCCAGTCCCCAGATAGGTATCACACCGAAACTATAGCCAAGTAGAGCAAATGATATGCCGGGACGTAGAAGATTAGTAATTGTCTGAAACAAGACTTGTTTTTGTTGTCTTTTCAAGATTTGGTTGTTCAGTTCCGGATACGTAAAGCATTTTCCATAACCTGAACTCGTGTATTACAGGACTTTAAATTAGTATTTTTCGATTTAAAGCTAGTTCCCCTACTAAAAGTCATTTATCCATCATCATCATGTCGTATGGCGTTTTCTGCGTAGATCCTGTCGATTTTCAGATTTAGCAGCCAGTCCTTGGCCGCTGAGGTGAGCTGATATAGTTCGGACATGTCATTAAATTATATAATTCATATATATAATTCTTAAATACTTACGTTGTATATTCTGTCAATCAGTTGTTCTAATGTATCGGCCTTGTAGTCTAAGCCCAGTTGTATCACGCATGTTCTTGCCTTGATTTTGCAAGACAACGTATCGAAAGTGTTAGCGCAGCTCTCTATTCCCGGTAACATGAAAATAACTTTATCATTATCATCTCTCTGAAAAAAAAATAAACACCATTATGGCTATTAGAAAACCGCCATTTCTTTATAACGTCTCTTGATACAAATTATTAAAATTATGTCTTTAATGTAGGTACCTACATTCATACATTAATTTGAGGATAAAGCTTACGTACTTCAACATTAGAAGAGTTGAGGTACACGTATGGTTCGTTTGCCAATGTCTCATCGCCAAAGTTCTTAATCAACATGTCGAGTCCGAAGTTGGCTGTCGTGCTTGCATCGCTCGAGATCTTGTCATTGTTAACAGAGTTACTTTCTGCTAGTTCTGATAACCTGAGTGGGAGAAATTAAATTGATAAAATTATTTATCATTTATATAAAAAAATTGTTTATTATATTAAAACAAATTGGCAGAGCACTGGTCTAAATCGATTTGAATCATCGATACGAAAGAAGAAGAAGAACACAAATTGCGTTAGATAATCTTTCGAAGTTTGTCTGAACGCATCAGGGGTGCAAAACCATTTTTAAAGCCATATAGGTAACTTTAGTTTCAGAAGTTTTAAAATCAAAAAGTGAAAAATCTGTTTTTACGCTGAGTGTCTTCAGTCTTTGTGTTAAAAAAAAGATAATTAAGGTCCCTGAGGATAATTACGTATAACACTTACGTAGAAAAGGTCAACAGTCGTATCTCTTTGGCAGTTAGGAATATTTCGTATACTCTCTCTAGAGTCTGTTTTATCTCCACAGCCGTAACACTGTCCATGCCCAGTTCGGGCAATGGAGTTTGCCAGGAGTTTTTTTTCACATCTTTTATACCTATATATACAAGAAAAAATAACATTTTCATCCCATCTATTCGAAAACGACGACTTTAATCGCATATAAGTGCGCCTAAAGTTGATGCTTCTAAGAGACATAGGTACTAATTACTCTACTCTTTGCTAGAGACTGTCCCAGCAGGTAAAAATGAGATTTAATTCTCAGGGCAGGGCAGGGTTTTATAGGGAGCCCGTGTTTTCGACTCTTTTTACGAATTATTAAATAATTCAAAATGAGGTCTTCTAGCAGTGAAAGTACCTATAACATTCTTCTTAGGTGCCTTTTTTTCTCATAGATGGGGATGAAAAGTAGATTGTATCACTCAGGAGCAAAAATATTTTTGGCTCGGGCGACGTACTTTGAATCCCTCGCTACGTTCAGGATTCTACTTTAGAATCCCTCACTTCGCTCTGGATTCAAAAAAGCGCCCTCGCCTTAAAATATTATTTTGCTCCCACGTAATAAAATCTACTATTTCATTGCTGCTTCTAAGCGACATAGGTACTATTTACTCTACTCTTTGCAAGAGACTGTCCCAGCCAAGTCCCAGCCGAGACTATTTTCTTAGTATTTCACTAGTCTTTTGTTCATAATTCGTTCCAGAATTTTGGAGATTGCGAGAAGTACTGAGATAGGGCGATAATTGTTGACATTACTTTTATCTCCTGTTTTATGTATGGGATGTATTAGGGACTTCTTAAGAGCTATTGGAAAGATACCAGATGATATGCACTAGTTAAAAATATATGTTAATGGGGGTACGAAAATATTTTTATAGTCTATTAATATACTAGATGAAATATTATCCCAGCCAACGGCACAGTCTCTTTTTAGGGTACAGATAAGTGATTCTACCTCTTCGTGATCTGTTGGGAGAAACACCATGGATGAAGCTGTAGATTTTAAATTAATATGAGAGCATATTTGCGGATTACAAGTGTGATTAATTTTATCTGCTAAGGATTTACCAACGTTTGCGAAGAATCTATTAACATCGTTTACATTTGATGAAGAAATAATTAATTCTGCTGCCTTTAACTCCTCTGTGGTTGCTATATATAGGCTACTTTATAGGCATGACATTTTTTTTCCAGCTATTTGACGCATGGTAGCGGAACCAACCAATTCTTCTTCTTCTTATCGAGTTGGTTTTTCGAGTCGAACGAACGACCCGATAATTCCTGGTGTCCGAGTTTTTGAACCACTTATTAGTAACAGTTAATAGGCATAGTTTGTATGACGAACACTATCAAAGATAGCGACCGAGACCAACGGCTTAACGTGCCCCCCAAAACACTGAACCTTTTTCTTAAAGATAATCATGTGATTTTCATTGTCCTTACCAAACTGAGGAAAATCTCACAAATTGATAAACTCACAAATCATTAGACAGACCACTAGATTCCGGATCCGGGGTGCACTGCAGTTAACTCCAATGAATTCTAATGTATAAAACATAAGAACGGTTTTCCTTATTTCAGGTTGGTTTGATCGCAGACGAGCAGGAAGGTAATTATGTGCAGGTGGAAGTGGGTGGAACTCTCCAACAACGAATTTCATCATGTCTTCAAGCGATGGATAAATTCCTCAAGCAAGACGCTGTTATAGTGTCATCCATTGTGGTAGCTGAGAAAAAATCTTCGGATATTAATAAAAAAAGCCTGGTTGATGTGATTGCACAAATATTAGGTAAGTGACTGAAGTAAATGGCTCCAAACTGTTGCTTTTTCGTCGTCGTCGTCGTCGTCTCAGCCGATAGACGCCCACTGCAGGACATAGGCCTTCCCCAAGGATCTCCACAATGATCGGTCTAGCGCCTTCTGCATCCAGCAGCTTCCCGCGACCTTCACCAGATCGTCGGTCCACCTTGTGGGAGGCCTGCCTACGCTGCGTCTACCGTGCCGAGGCAGTCACTCCAGGACTTTCCTGCCCCAGCGGGAGTCGGTCCTGCGAGCAATGTGCCCTGCCCACTGCCACTTAAGTTGCGCAACTCTTCGAGCTATGTCGGTGACCTTGGTTCTCCTCCGGATCTCCTCGTTTCGGATTCGATCGCGGAAGCAAACTTCAAGCATAGCCATTTCCATTGAGCCTTCTTATGAGGCCCATTGTGAGTGGCCACGTTTCGGTTCCGTAGGTCATCACTGGCAACACGCACTGGTCCCAGACATTTGTCTTGAGACATTGCGGTAGTTGTTGGGATGAGAAGATGTTACGTAGCTTCCCGAATGCTACCCAGCCGAGTTGGATTCGGCGATCGACCTCCTTCTGAAAGTTGGACCTACCCAACTGGACTATTTGTCCCAGGTAGACATACTCGTCGACAACTTCCAGAGTAGAGCCTCCAACCGTCAGAGGAGTGGTGCAACAAGGGAGTTTGACATGATCTTGGTCTTCTCTATGTTCATTTTTAAACCCACTTCTTGAGAGGCTCTATTGAGGTCGTTCCAGTCTAAAAGCATGAAGACGTCTTCCAGTGCTGCGGTGAACAGTTTAGGAGATATAACGTCTTCCTGTATCACACCTCGCTGCAACTGAAGTCGGACTGACATGGTGGCGTTTTCGTACAAAGACTTCAACACTTCGATGTACCGGTAATCGATTTGGCACCTCTGAAATGACTGCAGTACGGCCCAAGTTTCGATAGAATCGAAGGCTTTTTCGTAGTTCACAAACGCGAGGCAGAGTGGTTGGTTATACTCTTCGGTCTTTTGTATAACTTGCCTCAGCGTATGAATGTGGTCTACGGTGCTAAAGCCTTTTCGGAAACCGGCATGTTTGGAAGGCTGGAAATCGTCGAGCCTGCATGCGAAACGGTTCGTAATGACTCTTGAGAACAGCTTGTAGATATGGCTCAGAAGCGTGATGGGTCTGTAGTTCTTCAGCAATGACTTATTGCCCTTTTTGAAAAACAGCATCACCACACCTCGGTGCCATGCCCGTGGCGTTTTACTTTTGAGTATGACGGAGTTAAAAAGCTTCTGCAGTGCTTTTAGCATCGGTTTACCACCGGCTTTTAGAAGCCCTGCTGTTACTCCATCATCACCCGGTGCCTTGTTGTTTTTAAGCTGTTTCAGAGCCATTCTGATCTAAATTGTATTGATTTCAGCAGTATATATAATCAATCAGACCCAAACACAGCTACTATGATCTTTATTGAGTCAATCCAACAAAAAATTGAGTCGAACACCCAGAGTATTTGTATGTCTAAACGCAAACGAATTATTAAACCCTGGATGAGATGAGAGAGATAAGCTTCACAAAAAATCTAGAAAATCTCCCAACCATGAAGTATTAAAATTATCCTATGTTAGATACAGAAATTTTTGCAACAAAATATTAAAAACAGTTAAACAAGATTATGATAGAGATCAAATTAAAAGGGTACGGAAAATAAAAATAATGAAAATAAAAGGAAATTATGGCAAAAAAATAACAGCATTACAAATAGACAAAAAACAAAAAGCTCAGCAGCAGAATTAATTATTTCTTCATCAAATGTAAACGATGTTAATAGATTCTTCGCAAACGTTGGTAAATCCTTAGCAGATAAAATTAATCACACTTGTAATCCGCAAATATGCTCTCATATTAATTTAAAATCTACAGCTTCATCCATGGTGTTTCTCCCAACAGATCACGAAGAGGTAGAATCACTTATCTGTGCCCTAAAAAGAGACTGTGCCGTTGGCTGGGATAATATTTCATCTAGTATATTAATAGACTATAAAAATATTTTCGTACCCCCATTAACATATATTTTTAACTAGTGCATATCATCTGGTATCTTTCCAATAGCTCTTAAGAAGTCCCTAATACATCCCATACATAAAACAGGAGATAAAAGTAATGTCAACAATTATCGCCCTATCTCAGTACTTCTCGCAATCTCCAAAATTCTGGAACGAATTATGAACAAAAGACTAGTGAAATACTAAGAAAATAGTCTCGGCTGGGACTTGGCTGGGACAGTCTCTTGCAAAGAGTAGAGTAAATAGTACCTATGTCGCTTAGAAGCAGCAATGAAATAGTAGATTTTATTACGTGGGAGCAAAATAATATTTTAAGGCGAGGGCGCTTTTTTGAATCCAGAGCGAAGTGAGGGATTCTAAAGTAGAATCCTGAACGTAGCGAGGGATTCAAAGTACGTCGCCCGAGCCAAAAATATTTTTGCTCCTGAGTGATACAATCTACTTTTCATCCCCATCTATGAGAAAAAAAGGCACCTAAGAAGAATGTTATAGGTACTTTCACTGCTAGAAGACCTCATTTTGAATATTTAATAATTCGTAAAAAGAGTCGAAAACACGGGCTCCCTATAAAACCCTGCCCTGCCCTGAGAATTAAATCTCATTTTTACCCTGCTGGGACAGTCTCTAGCAAAGAGTAGAGTAATTAGTACCTATGTCTCTTAGAAGCATCAACTTTAGGCGCACTTATATGCGATTAAAGTCGTCGTTTTCGAATAGATGGGATGAAAATGTTATTTTTTCTTGTATATATAGGTATAAAAGATGTGAAAAAAAACTCCTGGCAAACTCCATTGCCCGAACTGGGCATGGACAGTGTTACGGCTGTGGAGATAAAACAGACTCTAGAGAGAGTATACGAAATATTCCTAACTGCCAAAGAGATACGACTGTTGACCTTTTCTACGTAAGTGTTATACGTAATTATCCTCAGGGACCTTAATTATCTTTTTTTTAAACACAAAGACTGAAGACACTCAGCGTAAAAACAGATTTTTCACTTTTTGATTTTAAAACTTCTGAAACTAAAGTTACCTATATGGCTTTAAAAATGGTTTTGCACCCCTGATGCGTTCAGACAAACTTCGAAAGATTATCTAACGCAATTTGTGTTCTTCTTCTTCTTTCGTATCGATGATTCAAATCGATTTAGACCAGTGCTCTGCCAATTTGTTTTAATATAATAAACAATTTTTTTATATAAATGATAAATAATTTTATCAATTTAATTTCTCCCACTCAGGTTATCAGAACTAGCAGAAAGTAACTCTGTTAACAATGACAAGATCTC
This sequence comes from Scrobipalpa atriplicella, assembly GCA_029255725.1. Taxonomy (NCBI): domain Eukaryota; kingdom Metazoa; phylum Arthropoda; class Insecta; order Lepidoptera; family Gelechiidae; genus Scrobipalpa; species Scrobipalpa atriplicella. The sequence continues at coordinate 8,533 of JARACY010000265.1, forward strand.
GAGCGATGCAAGCACGACAGCCAACTTCGGACTCGACATGTTGATTAAGAACTTTGGCGATGAGACATTGGCAAACGAACCATACGTGTACCTCAACTCTTCTAATGTTGAAGTACGTAAGCTTTATCCTCAAATTAATGTATGAATGTAGGTACCTACATTAAAGACATAATTTTAATAATTTGTATCAAGAGACGTTATAAAGAAATGGCGGTTTTCTAATAGCCATAATGGTGTTTATTTTTTTTTCAGAGAGATGATAATGATAAAGTTATTTTCATGTTACCGGGAATAGAGAGCTGCGCTAACACTTTCGATACGTTGTCTTGCAAAATCAAGGCAAGAACATGCGTGATACAACTGGGCTTAGACTACAAGGCCGATACATTAGAACAACTGATTGACAGAATATACAACGTAAGTATTTAAGAATTATATATATGAATTATATAATTTAATGACATGTCCGAACTATATCAGCTCACCTCAGCGGCCAAGGACTGGCTGCTAAATCTGAAAATCGACAGGATCTACGCAGAAAACGCCATACGACATGATGATGATGGATAAATGACTTTTAGTAGGGAACTAGCTTTAAAATCGAAAAATACTAATTTAAAGTCCTGTAATACACGAGTTCAGGTTATGGAAAATGCTTTACGTATCCGGAACTGAACAACCAAATCTTGAAAAGACAACAAAAACAAGTCTTGTTTCAGACAATTACTAATCTTCTACGTCCCGGCATATCATTTGCTCTACTTGGCTATAGTTTCGGTGTGATACCTATCTTGGGACTGGCGGCTAGACTTGAAGATAAAGGTAATTTCGTTTATTATCACAAGTATTTATTCTTCTAGTAAAAGAATAAAAAAAATATTAACGATTCAAATTGAATTCTATCAATTCAATACAGAATATATTTGTTTTTAGAGAGAGTCAGTGAGAGATATTTAGTGTTAAAATAGATTATTTAATATTTTGTTGGCATTATTTCTTTCAGGGTACAAAGGCCTCGTGTTCTGCGTGGATGGCTCCCCAGAATACACACAAGCATTAGTGAAAAACTGTGTGGCCTCTAGTAGTGACATACAGATTCAAAACCAAATCGTTTGTCATACTTTCAACACTGTTTATCCGAATAACAATATGTATCAAATACTAATGGAAAAGCTTACGAACATTGAATCATTTGAAGAAAGAATTAAATTTGCTATCGATATGTGTCCCGTAGAAGTTAAATATTCAGAAATTTTCTTCTTTTCCATTGCTGAAGTAATATTTAAGCGCATTATTATAATGCTCAAAGGTAATGTCAGCGATTTTCCTCAAATAAAATCTCCAATAATTCTTATTCGAACGAGAAAAACAGCAATCAAGGTTAATTGCAATGAAAGTTATGGTTTAGAGAAATTCACAAAAAGTGATATTACAGTACACCATGTGGACGCCAATCATTCAACCATTGTAGATAGTGATGAATGTGCTAACATTGTTAATAAAGGTTTAACTAAATTGGCTCCTGACATACAACATCCTTAAGACTATCTTTATTCTGAATCTAGATTCTAGAGTAAGCAATGGTATAGGGTTTAATTTTGTTTTTGAAGTACTTTGCTACTGTATCACAATATCATTAGTGGAAGATGATGACGAGTTACCTAATAAAAACATACCTAATTGTATCTGTGTTTTCTTTACTCCTTTATTCCTTTCTCTACTTGTTTATTGAAAAACTCATTTTCTAAAAATGTTACATGCCTAGCCTTGATACAATTCTTTGGAAAATATGGATCAATTAGTCTTTATCCCTTGCTATCATCGCAATATCCCACAAAAATGTACCGTTTGCTCCTTGGCTCAAGTTTCTTTACATTATTGACAACTGCATATGCCACACAACCAAATACACGTAAACGGCTTACATCTACCTTCTTAGATGTCCTCTTTTCTTCTGGTGTATGTCCCATGACGGCCTTAGTTGGTTACCTATTCTTGAGATACACTGCTGTATTGACAGCCTCTGCCCAAAAGTGCTTGCTTAAACCAGCATCTTGTAGCATACTGCGAGTGGAAGCTCCTTTACCCGATTAATGACAATAGCTTTGACAGGTTTAAATTATCAAGCGTGTCTTATTTGTTTGGATCCCTTCGGAGCGATCAGTCCACTTTCCCGATCGGTCCACTATACCAAAGTGACTGTATGTATAGTAGTAGGAAACAAACTTGAAACCCATAACAAAAATTTGATCAAAGTTCTAGAAAGATTTCGACAAGTTAATTTAAAGCTAAACCTAATGAAGTGCGAATTTTTACGTAAGAAAATTACCACAAAATTACTTCAGATGGTATTTTTCCCGATCCATCAAAAGTCGATGTTTTACAAAAGTATCCAGTTCCAAAGTCTGTAGATGACGTCAAACGTTTTGTAGCGTTTGCTAATTATTACAGGCGATTTATTATACCTAATTTTGCACTTATAGCACATCCTCTTAAGAGGAGTATTTAAATTGACGTTTCCATACAAAAGGCGATAACGGTTTCCACCCAATAAACATAATCCGATTCCTATAATTTTTGGATAATAATGTAGGTATAATATAGTTAAAAAACTAGGTTTGTACGTTTGTATTTTTTAGAAATATTAAAGTTATAAAAATATATGACCTTCATATTATTTGTATGGGAATGAAAAAGAGGTCATATCTTTTTATAACTGTAATATTTCTAAAAAATGAAAACGTACAAACCTAGTTTTTAAGTATATCTACATCATATCCAAAAATTATAGGAGTCCGACTACATGTGAACAATGGACGATTCAATTCTGTTAAAAAATCAAGTAGGTACAAAACTTGATAGAATTTATTTAGGACCCTACAGAGTGATTGAAGATTTTTCACCTAATTGTAAAATCTTTGAAAGATGGCAAAGTTAATGAAACACAAAAATAATACCAAGTTGTTTATTACATAACTTTTTAAGTTTTATTGTGTTTTGTATGTATTGTATTATTTAAAAAAAAAAACTATTTAGTGTAATATGGTGTAATTATTCTATATTTGGACACCTAACAATATAGACATGTCCTAAACTCTGCATTTTATTTGCTACCTATCGCCCACACCGCTCATAATGTGTAAATTTATTCGATACCAATAACAAAAATTACAATTCTAAACATGACTTAAAACTAGGAAGCACCCTCGATACAGAACAGGGTCTTGCTCAGCATACCTACGCTAAAACCAAGTCCAAGACTGTAACGCTGGTTTTCAGCAGGGTCTTAATAAAACTAAACCTTACCTAAGCGGGGTACCGTGTTTTACCTAATACATAATTATTACAAAATTATTCCGCATGTACAAAGTAAATAAATACAAATAAATAATATTTTTTTTTTTTACTATAGATATTTTACTTTATTATTTAAATTATAAGGCCATTTATTTACACACAAACAAAAATTAAAAATATACAATGACGAAAATAAAATACATTAAAACTTAACCCAAATGTAAAAATAAAACCCTAAAAACTAAACAGGTCCCCCAATGCGTCTCCACCAGACATGATTCCCAACATGCTGGCAGCATTCCCCCTTTGTATGGCCAGGCTGAAAATTATTTTATAAAGACAAGGGTATTTTTAATCATTCTTTAGAAAAAAGGTTAACAATTCGACCCGTAGTAGGGTACTTACTAACTTTAACTGGTAGTGGTTTACTTAGATAGGAGATACTTAAAAGTAATAATATATTTCTAGTTAATTAGTTTATTGTGATTAAAAACTGCCTTCGATAATAATTCTTTTAATAATGGGCAGACTGGTCCAGAGGCTAAAAAACAACAACTGAATCAAAATATCAAAACATACTTCAAAGTCATGTATCAAAAAGATGGCTAAGCTGCCAGTTACCAACAATTGTTAAGAGAATTATTAGATTTGCATACTTCTAGTTTTCTTATTCTTCATCAACACTAGTAGTAATAGTATGGAATATATCTTTCGCAGACGCAAAAACATCGCAATGGTTTTGTAGTTCGTAAGCCTCTAGTAATTCAGAGCTAAGGTGACTGTTCACAATAGAAGCACATTTCGGATGCTCTATAGCGTACAACAGTGGCGCATCAATGTGATGCGTTGTGACTGGTTCCAGAGAGAGTGATTTTACATCGTCAGGTTCTTCTATGAGCGTTGAACTTGTATTTATCAAGACTAATCGTGATCTCACAGTGGGAGCTTGTGCCTCATGTTGCAAGGCTTGCTGAATTCGCGCATGCGCCGCCTCGATGACCGCGCGCGCATACGGCGTGGTCCGCGACACATTCGTCATCAGCCCTCGCAAACTGCTGTCCAACTTTTCCTGCAGTGATAATCCTTTATCTGACAACGTATACTTAATCTCTACAGATCTGTTAGACATGATCGTTATCATATGCTGGATCAGAGCCATCTGTAGCTTGTCTTCAGTGTCCAAATGTAATAAATTACTCTTAATATACCGCAGAACTTCTTTTGGCAAGCCACCGACACAAAATACAGTCCCTTTTAAGCCTGTTGACAAAAAAATAATAGTAAAAGTAAAAGTATGTATGACTGTAGGTACTTTGTCTATGCCGGGACTAAAAAAAAATTGCTGACCAAACTATAGGATGTGAACCTATGTACACCTATCTATGAAACTGATAGTTCGAAATATGAAAAAAAAAATGTATGGTACTCCCATACAGAATAACTCGAGCCGCTGACACTATTTGTATGAGATATCCATTTTTTTTTTGTTTCGATCTTTCGTGTTTCTTTAGAGAAAGTAGTTCAGTTTCATGGTAGATTCATATCCTAAAGTTTGGTCAGCAAATTATTTTACTCCCTGTATGATTTGTTATTTTACTACATCGATGGATTGGGAACATTTATTTACCATAGGAAAATACTTATGAAGATAATAAATATTACTTACCGTCTTTTTCCAATATAGCAGCCATTTCAAGTGCGGTTACAACTCCCCATTCATAACCTAGCAAATAAAAGTCATTATACTTTTCCAGGTTTGTCTTTGTTTTGAGAATCTAAAACAATAAAAACAAAAATTGTTTAGTTTCATCATACAACTTATTAACACCCTATGTAATGGTAGACATCCCAAGTTGAAGAATCTGAATTTAGAACAGGCTGCCTACCTGTACATATCTCTGTGCGGTATCGTGTACAGTCTCCAGTTGAGGGCTGATGGGCGGCTGCAGCACCAGCGCTGGCACCTTCAAGCGCGCGCAGAGGGTGCTGAACCGCGCGTGCTGTCCCTCCACTCCACCTACTATATATAGGTACTGGCTGCTCAGGTCCACATCACCATCGTTCTAGAAACAGGGTGCTTTTATACTACCCATAAACATAAGTAGTATTAACGGCTAACTGGCCTAATTGTATGAAAGAAATTACCTAATTGATATGCGGAACGCAACGGCTGTTATTGAATTTCCTTGTCTTATTTGTATTTAAAGTTCTTTTACATAAATTCATTTTTACACATTCCTTTTAAAAAATAATTCATGGTACCTTATATTTCTCATCAAAAATACTTCAGTTAATCTACCTTTCTAGCTACTGATAAATGCAAAAGATTCGCTACATACAACAGTTAAACTTTTCACGAGTGTTGGTAACACAACCATACTGCCGGATCCAAGAAGCTCGTCTTCAGCGACTTGAGTGAAGAGTGCAGGCAATCCAAAAACTTGCTTAAATTCAGGCTCCCTTGAATAGGAGTCCATTTCTGATAATCTGCAATATAAAATGAGAGCGCTCATGCAGTGTGATGCATGTGAGAGTTGATGACACGGAAATATCTCGATATACGAGACATCTAGCTATAATTTAATAATGTGGTATATTTTGGAATTAGCTCAAGGAGCCCTTTCATCTGATACCCGACTTAATTGTTCTTTAAAGACAAAAAATGACCTTACAAAAAAAACCCTACCCCTTTACACTTTTCGACGAACTACAGCACTTTCTTTAGAAAATCATGCTCAATAAATAAATAAGTACCTAGTACCTACATACTAGTTGTCCGTATGACCTGACTATTATACGGGAGTTGTCTCAGTGAGTGAACTTTGGCGACTGTGCACTTTTTATTTTTTGGAGAAAAAATATATAAAAGGTACTCACTTCTGCACTGTTAATTGAGGTATTTGTTCATCTGGAATTGAAATATGATACTTGCACAGTAAAAGAACACTGACAGCTTTTACATAACGATTGTTTAGTCCAATTTCTTGTAGAGTTGCTTCTGTTTCAATGGTATCCGGTACAGCGATATCTGGAAAATAAACATACTTAGATCAATAATTGGACCATCAATAATAATTATAGTTACCCGGCGATTTTTATTGTCACCTAATAATTATGCGTCCTGAGTCACAAAGTAGAGTAAACTGTTTACGTACCAGCCAGCTCAGAAATTTCTTGAAGCAGAGTCTTTCGTTCAAAATCGAGTTTCTTTCCTTCTTTCCTGCACATCGCACTGTAAAAAATTATTTGCATTATTAAAATGTCTACCATTTACCATTCAATATGAATTTAAATCTTCGCCAAGCTGAAATGAGCATGGGCTGGAATCATAATAAGTCGCAGGTATAAAAGGAGATCTCGATGGAAAGCGTAACAGTGGCAGACCACTCGCTAGATCACAGAAGAGTAAAGGCGTTGGGAGCTATTGCAGCGACTTCTCAAATCAGTGCGTTAGATAGACCAAGGACAATAAACATTACGTCATGCCATGCCATTATGCAATCGAACAGAGACGACAGAACCCCGTCCGTACCGAATAGAGATAGACATTTTTCCAATGTGGGCAAAATGATGCCGAGGAAATGAAAGAAACTGACCTGGTTCTGGTTCGTGCGGGCATGACGTCACGCGGCAGACGCAGCAGCACGCGGCCGCGGTGCCGGCTAGAGGCCAGCAGGCGGAAGGCGCGCGTCGCCTCCTGCACATCATACGTCACGCGCGATAGCGGCCTCACGTAACCGCGCGCTATACCTTCACTCATCATCAATTGCACTGCCTGCAATCAAAATAATAATAACATGAGATAAAAAATATTTATTATTTCATAATCTAAAATGTGTAAAAGGCAAAGGTAACTGATTTGCCTGACTGAGTGATTAACAACGCACAGCTCAAACTACTAGACGGATCGGGCTGAAATTTGGCAAGCAGATAGATTAAGCTAAGAAAAGATTTCTTGAAATTCCACCCCTAAGGGGATTAAATTGGGGATGGAATTTAGTATGAAAGTCCGTGAATATTGAAAGCGTCTAAGCTTATAATTTAAAAGTAATAAAAACGAGCATAAGTGATCTTGATATTTACCACCAAGGGGGTTAAATAGGGGGTAGAAGTTTTTATGAAAGTCCATGAAAATTTAAGGTAGGATTTTCTAACTTAGTGGTAGGTCTAGAATAATAATTTACAGAATACATGTATCAGCATTTTTGATATTTTCACTCCTAAGCGCGTTCAGCAGGGGGTGCAATTCTATATGAAAATCCGTGATAATTTAAGATAGGATTTTCCTAATGGTGTCTAGACTAATATTTAAAAAACCATCTATGTATCAGCGTTTCTGATATTTCCACCCCTGTGGGTGTTAAGTAGGGGGTGAAAGTTTGTACGAAAGTCCCTGAAAATTTCAGACAATATTTAATAATTTGGTGTCTAGGCTAACAAAGCCTATACTTATAGTAGTGAACTAGAAAGCGGGGCAAGATATGAATGTAGGACAGAAGGACGAAGAGACGTTAGGGACTTACAAGACGAGAGAGACGAGGGGAGTGGGGGGACAGGATGGACAGGAAGAAGTTACGATTGGGACGAGGTGACCGGGGAGATCGTATGGATGGATATAGAAATATAAGGAAACAGAGCGATAATGGAATGTCAAAGACTAAAAAGACACGCATGCGGGATCGGAAAGACCAGGATATACTTTAATCACTCTCACAGAAATCCTAAAAATTGAACGGGGTGTGAGAAACGAGCGATATCCACTACGTTATTCTTTTTCTTCAAACTTTATAGATAACATAGAAACTGGGGCTTGAAGTTGATACCTTTTTGAGAACTTTAAACTTAACGTGAGCGAAGCCTCGGGCAAAAGCTATGATTATATATTACTTCACTTGCATCGCATTTATAAAGAATATGTTTACCTCAACATACTCCTTGTTTTCGAATATACTGAAGAAATCCACCTGCGCGTATGACTTTTTTTTCCACATGAAATACATTTCGTAGATGAAAGTATCTTCGCTGTGCGCTTGTGCTACGTCAATTGTCATACCGCAAAAGCGGGCGCATTTTAAAGTAGCCTGAAACATTGAAAAAAAAAACGTTTATAAAATCATTTGTCCTTATCCTTACTGACTGACTGACAAATTCATCAATGCAGAGCCAAAACTTTAAAAACCTACAATGTATGAACGAAATAAGGAGCCGCGCTTAACGCCTAAACAGCTGTACTGAATTTGTAAAAAGACGATTGATGGTAACCTGGGGAACCTGTAATCTGCAATAAAGAATTTTGAATTTTGAACGACATAGGCTACTTTTACTGTAAAATTAATTTACAGGGGAAAACTCATTTATCTGCAGGCGAAACCGCGGGCGGAGAGTTAGTACACCAATAAATGTGAGTTTTTTTTTTAAAAACTATTAAGTCCTAACAACATGCTTTTGAGAAATGTATTGTAGAAAATTTAGTGTAGAATATATCTCTTATATATGTCGTGGCCATATCGTAAAATTGCCCATTTCACTCGACAAACGATTTATTGTCATTGATCTGGCCAAGGCACATCATGATGTGACCAATAGACAGGTGAAACATTTCATGAAATGCGACCACATCATGAAATTATCGAGCATTTCATGATGTGGGCAATTTTACGATTATGGTCACGACAGATATATTTATGATTATGAGTAGATACGTTTCTAAACTTGTGCACAAAATTCAATTTTGTGCAGCCTACAGACTAGCACATTCAGAGTATGAGAAGTGAAAATTATTTACATTTTTAAGATCTCCAGTGACACAGGAAACAATAATGTCGCATCCCTCTCCATCTGTAGCATCCATTACTAAATCTACAAAACTGGCGTCACGAGAGTACCCAATAACATCATCTGAAAGTTAAAAATTCATATTTTTTTTATTTTCTTTGGTGCAACCGTTCCAAAATATCGAGGTAACCGAAATAAAAATGATCGTGGTAACAATCTTATTCAAAATAATTATTAATTAACAAAGAGACAAACACATACACTAAAAATATGAGAAAAAAAAAACAGTTTTATTGTACCTGTTAAGTCCGGAAACAATTGCAGCAAAAACTTCTTCTTACTATCATCAGCAACGGTAGTCACTACTTTACACTGATTGGCAAGTGCTATTGATATAATAGCTTGACCCAAAGCACCAGAACCACCGTGGACTAAAATCGTCATTCCAGGCTGTAGTGGTGCTTTTATCCCCTGAAACATTCAGACAAAATTTTAATTGTTTACTTTCTTTTACCAATGGGTTGGCTGGAGGGAGCTCTTTATAGATATTTTTCCATTGCATATTTTTTTTGTAAATGCGTTTTTGCATAAACATTGAACTTCTTTATCGCTACTTTTCTTATCACTAAATCAATTAACACCGTGTAGATATTATTCAACTCAGTACCCAACATTTAGCAGATTACAAGAACAATAAATACAGCATTTAGTTTTAGTATTCTTCTGCAGCAGCGCTACTTTTCAGTTTACAACAACGAGGACGATACTGGAGTGGGTAACTAACTAGAATCAAATAAAAATACAATTGGATTTTGTATGCAACAAGTTGAACATAATTTTTCATCATCTGAATATGAAGTGAATCTTAGGCCCGTATTTATAATCAGCTCTCAAGAGTGACAGCAAGAAGTTTGAGTTTATATCAGAAATGTTACTTCAGTACAAAATGACCTGTCAAATCCATACTTAATATTGCTCTCACTCTTGAGATTGCTTTATAAATACGAGCCTTAGTACTCACAAGACAGTAAAACGCTAATGCATATGCAAGTGGCACCGTGGCAGCGTCTTCTAGCGTCCATGATGCGGGAATAGGCCAGGTTAGGCCCGGTACAGCAGTGACGCGTGTGCTTGCAGCGCCCCCTCGCACTAGACCCATCACACGCTCGCCACTAAAAATAATATAAGGTTATATCGACTATGCTCTCGATTTTCCCGGGCCGAGCGGAAAGCAGTGTTGCTCTAAGTTCGCGGGCGTGTGAAATGTTTGTTATTATAATTTATAATACAAGGTAATTTTTAGCCAGTACAGCAAACGGATCGTATGCTGATTTTTAATTAAAAAAAATCACTTTTTTGAAATGAGCGCAGCGAAAGCGAACACACTCGCATTGTAAAGCCCTTCGTTATGTAGGAGCTTCATAAACTACTATTAAAATATCCAATTAATATCATACTTATCAAAGGTCCCACTGTATTCCACGCTATAAGCATTTCTGTTTTCATAGCCTTGTTTCGGAGAAGTCACTCCCATAGCCACGTTAAGGTCGTACACACTGATCCCCGCAAAATAAACCTTTAAATCAGATAATAGTCAATTAGATAATTAAATTATATGAAGAAGCATAGATAAGAATGTGTAGTCCGATGGACGATATCATTTTATCGTAAACAATAAAATAAATTCAACTAAAAAAATCTTGTCAAAGCGTACGCTCGTAGCACTTTTAAACCCCTTGTATTACCGTTACTAAATCTATAGTAACTTAAACTTACCGTCACTAAATTTTTAGTTGATAGTGGCGTCATGTAATTCGCTATTTTCCAGGACAGTGACTCCAGATCTCCAATACGCTCAATTTGCAATGCTAGATCGCATTTACTAGCCACATTCATGTTACCGTCCTGACAAAAAAGTACAATAATCATTGTAATTTTGAGGGTTCCGTAGTCAACTAGGAGCCCTTATCATTTCGCCATGTCTTTATGTCTGTCTGTAAAAATCTCAGTTTTTCACCTATTAACATGAGGTATGAAAATAGATTATAATGACGCAAATCTAGAAATGTAAAAAACATTTCAAAAATATTAATTTTAGACCCCTTCTTATTAGTTCTCATACAAGTGAAAGGGGGTCAATTTTTTTTTTTGTAGTGGGGTATAAGCATGTTCACAGGATGGCTTAAAAAATTTAAATGTTTATACTTAAAATTGATTGTAAAATATTGTGGATTTCATTCACCATTTAAAAAAATATGCATATTTAGATTTAATAATAGAGTTAAAAATATAGAAGTTATTGATTCGAGTAGTCAATATTTACAAGCCAGTGACATCATAACTCACAATTTTCATACAAAAAAGCGATTTGACATATCATAAAAAGTTGCTGATTTGACTAGTAGGAAAATAGCCTATCTGTAAGACAGGTATTTTAAAATAAAATGAAGGTTTCTTTGAAAAAAGTCTCCGATTTTTTTTCCGAAAACATATTTTGTCTCTAATTATGCTACTTTTCGTCTTGAAATATAGTTTTTGCCATGCCTTTAAAAAAATCATAATTAATTAATTACTTTACGATTTCTCATCATTATGATGAAAATTTTCTTCAAATTAAATGATCTATCAGAAACCGGAGATTGCACACCGGGAATGCCGGCAGAAGTGAGAACTTGAACATTAAGGTGATTCCTACCGGCAAATGGTTGTTTTTAAAAGGATATTTCCATTGATTTCTGATTGCTACTCTAAATTTTACAAACTTCTCTGATTTGGTTGATTGAATGTTGTGAGTGTTTTCCATGAAAGCTGATTTCTGGTCTACTAAAATGTACTATTGTACGGTTGAATCAACAAGAAAAATTCCTTTTTAAAACAAGCAATATTATATTTAATATTATTAAACTGAATTTTTTTGCTGCGTATCCATTCGCGTTGATGTAATTTTATTACATACAAACATACAATTCTTACCGTATTTTTTATGTCCGATATCAGAAAGTTGACATCATTAGTTTTCAGCGATGGAAAATCAAAGAATTGAACTTTTTCTATTAGAACCCCTCCACATCTGAAAAAAATAAATAGGAAACTAATAAGAAAATTTAGAGATAGAAGGAGAACGCTTTTAAGGACTAATAAGTAATCCCGTTCAAAATAACAGCCTAACCATCATTATCATCAACAGCTTATATAAAACCGTTCCGTAGTTAACTAGGAAACCTTATCATTTCGCCATGTCTGTCCGTCTGTCTGTTTGGCTGTCTGTCCGTCCGTCTGTTTGCCGCGGCCGTGTTAACAAGAAATTTGGTTGGAAGATAGATTATATTGACGCAAATTTTAAAATGAAATTCGGAAGGAGGTAAAATTGTTTTTTTTGTTCGAAAATCTATCATGTGGGGTATCCAATGAAAGGGCATTTTAAGCTGATTCTAAAAATATATCACACAATTATTTTACATCTAGCTGTTTTGTATAAAACAAAAAATCATAATCATTCATTTTTGAAACGTGCCAAGTTTGGGCTCTTCTTGACACGAAACGGCTGAATGTTTTTTTTTTCTAAACTTAATGCCAAATGACTTGCTGCATCTTCAAATCTACCGAAATGAAAAAAAGAAACTAGAAAATGATAATGCTTACTATTCATTTTCTAATTTAAAAACAACCAATATTTCCATATACCTATAAATTTGTATGGATAAAAAAATACCCCAGGATCAAAAAAAAACTTTGCGGCCGTAAATAAAAATACTTAAAATGACGTAGTGAACACATATCTGGTTAGGCCCAAAACTTAATCACGAAAAGTTGAGGTTACTATGGGCGCTTGTCCATTAATTCTTGCGCTAAATCAACAGTGCTGCAGAAACGGCTCGAAGAATTAGAGGCGTGTACGGACCAGGCACTGCTAACGAACAAACTATGCGTTTTTGGTTTCAACGTTTCCGTTCTGGAAATTCGGACAAATTCGGAAAAAATCGGAAATTTGGACCTGTGCTGGAGTTATGCACTACAGCTTCTTTAAATCAGGCCAGACGATTACTGCAGACATGTAATGAGGAGGAAAACGCAAAGCTAATTGCAGATGGCGCCATCAGCGAGTGTTCCAAAAGAGACCAATGAGAAGACGCACAACTGATATTGACATTGACATTGACAGATTACTGACCAATCACAGGAAAAAGGAACACTCGCTGGTGGCGCCATTTAGTTCCCAGTTTTTCTCCCCATTGCCAACAATTGCAAACAATGATGGAAAAGCTCGCCATTAAACATCCGAGACTGCGAGACTGGTGAATTGCTCTAAGGGTTCCTTTTTCCTTTTGAGGTACGGAACCCTAAAAATTAAGTGTCAGTTTTTTTTTTATTGAAAACGTTTCAGACAACTTACCTAATATAATAAACAGACAGGTATATCAATGCAAACGGTACTTACACATTGTTTTTTTTTTTCTAAAAATGTGTATGGAGTCGATATGATAAATGAAAATATCTCTGCTATCGCACAGTTGCGGGTAATATCAAATATATTGACAATGACAAAATGAATTATTATAGATTTTATAACACATTTGCTCGTAAAGGGTCTCTTATTACACCAATTTCAATATTGTATTGTATCTTATTCTTATTACGTACATGTGCGTAATCGTAATTTAAAATGCACGAGTGCTGTAAAACACACGAGTTTTTTTTTTAATTAGGTAAAACGCACGGTTTATCGAACGGTACTTTTTTAAATCTTAGCAAAGAGTTTTTATGGCAGAAAAGTGTTCAACATTTTATAAATAAAATTAACTTTGGGAGATAAAGTATTATAAAATAAACATTTAATTCTTTGATTTAATTAATTTTTACAATAAATTACAACCATTTATCTGTAACAAAATAAAAAAAATATTAATTTACTTTATTAGTAATACTGGCTGGTTTTTGTTTCTTTGTACTATGGCTTAAAAAAGAAAGCGTTGATGCGCGCGCATCCTAATTTGTGAACGAGTAGAAATTATTCCGCGCGTTTTTTCTTTTTGCTGTATTGTTTTAATTTTTAAGCTATTTCCTCGCAAATCACTACATAGTATAAAACAAAGTCGCTTCCCGCTGTCTGTATGTATGTATGTATGTATGTATGTCTGTATGCTTAGATCTTTAAAACTACTTGACGGATTTAGATGCGGTTTTTTTTAATAGATTGAGTGTTTCAAGAGGAAGGTTTATATGTATAACACATGCATAATATAGTAGAGAAACACTGATAATTTTAGAGGTTTCTAATGCTATGTCGTGAATAAATTCATTTTTTTGCGCTTACATTGCAAACGCTGGCTAAACCCTACGAGATAGATCAAAATAATGTACTACAATATTGTACACCTTCATAAGGTCAACAAAAAAGTCCGCGATGGTATATGTCTATCTCTTAGGGATAACTCATAATAACCATTTTTATTCTTTACTTTTTACGAAAAATAATGGCTTATTTACGAAGCAATTTTAACAATTTACAACATTAATCCTTATCCAAATAAACACATTTGGAAGCTAATACATTAAATGTAGATTATAATTGTTCTTTACACTTTATAATTTCGATCAATACTTTAGAAGATATCAAACGTATAAACTTACGCGAAATCATCAAATATGACGCGCGGGCGCGGGCCGCGCGGCCGGCTGATCGGCGCTCTCGCCCGCCGCCCGCACTGATGACTGGATTTATCGAGTTTCATAGAAATAAATCGCTGTGGTTGATAGTGGTCATTACTGAAACCATGTCAGAGGCCTATAGCTGTGCGCAAATTATGTTTACCCGTGCGAAGCCGGGGCGGGCCGCTAGTATGTTATAAAACGCAGTACGACATACGTGCGGTTTGATAATTACAGCCTCTGCTTTCTTGTGGTCCTCGCCTACGGCTCGGGCTAGCAATATCGCCTCGGCTGTAATGATCAACCCACCGCACTTATATCGTAATGTACTATTTTGACACACTTCATGTCTTTGGCAAATTATGTTTACCCGTGCGAAGCCGGGGGCGGGCCGCTAGTTTTATTATAATATGTAATAGTTACCTTGTGTAGCCAAGTACACTTTTCACAACAGCTGGAATAACAGTGTTACAATCCAAAACCGTTTTGTAGTTGTCGTGGGTTTTGGGGTCAATGACGAGGTTAAGGATGTGCTTGGGCTGTGACACTGTGCTATGATCATGAAGGATCATGTTTAGTTGTATCATGCCTTCAATAAGAGTAACCCAATTATCTTTCCATATTAGTTCAGCTTCCATATAGGAGTTATTACACTTATAGATGCTACAAAAATCTCCACTGAAAAAAAATCAACGAATGGATCGTGAATATAATTATTTAGAATATATTAATTTTTATGTGTTAATTCAATTAATGAAAACTTGTTTTTATAATTGTTTTTTATTTAAAGAATTACTTTACGAAGATCAAATAAAAGGTGGGTAGTTACTTACAAATAGGAATAATCTTTATCTTCGAGTAATTTGTAAATTTGCTTAGAATCGATGGGCTTTTCGTTGTGTACGATGTGGTCATAGGTAGGAAGTGTTTCCAAACATTGACTAATATTTCCAGTGGCGACTTTGGAATAAGGATTCACGACCTAAATATAATTTGGAATAAAAAAATCATTAAATGTGTTTTATTACTTAATACCCCGCGCGATCCCACCCCATGGTTTACAAGTAAAACATAAGTTATAAAGATAAAACACTCCAGCCCTCGTAGCATGCAGCCGCGATAAGGCCGCGATAGCCGCTTTATCACATCTATCTGTCAAATTGTATGGGAGTTTGACAGATAGATGCGATATATAAGTTATCGCACGGTGGCATGCTACAGGGGCTGAACAGAATTAATTTGAGACAATGGTATCGCAAAAGAATTTTCATTGCAATCCAAAAATGTATTTAAAAAATCATATTCTATATTGAGGTTTCAGTATCGGAAGGGTAAACCCTATGTACGTACCTCGAAGTCCCCTGAAGCCATCTGGATGGTGACTTTAAGCTGCAAGTGTCGTTTGTCGTGCAACAAGGGCTGTGCAAACAGCGTTACATCGCGGAACTGCACTGTCATTTCACTGCGCGCCAATCCAGACAACATCGCGAACGTGTCCCACACACACACCAGTGCGGCAGAGAACGGGTACACATTTTTGCCTAACACAAGTAAACATATTATAACTTTTTAAGCTCTCGCGATTATTTACACTCATTTTACTTTTTATCCGTCGCGGGTCGACCACAACAATTGAAACATTGTTGTAACGTCAGGAACCAGGTAATGATATGATTTACAACCAAAATTTATCGCGAATAGACCCGGATAAAAAGTAAAATAACACAAACATATACGAAATCGTAGTAATTCGCGATATCATTGCACAAAAAAGACCGTATTTTTTAAGATTTCCTGTGTGATAACTAAAACTTCAAATATTTTGTAAAAGTGGTTTTTAGACTAAAAGGCATTCGTAAATAGGCGTTGTAAATAGGTATCTCTCGTAAAAGTGGTTTTATGGCCAAAAAGCATTCTGTAAAACTCGATATAACCAAACTATAACCGGAATGTGTCCTTAACGGAAGGAGGTGAACGGTTAATCAATCTGATGATGATGAAAAGATAATGTAACGGTCTTGTAAATTAATCTACTTCAAAAAGCAGAACCGACCATTTTTCTCGTTTTTTTAATACCTTTTAATATCACTACTGAAATATACTCGCAGGTATTAAACAAAGGATGTACTTAAAATATACATGAATTTTTTACCATTAAAAACATTCCCACGAAGATAATTACTATCAGTATCGTGTATTGAAATAAGTGGAGAACAAATAGTGGCTCTATCTTTTTTCACTTGTTTTAGTGTCGGAATTACACTGCAAAAAATACATATTTTATTTTATTTACTTTTACAGATTTTATACCATAATATTATAACTTTATGTGTTCTTACTAAATATCACTGTGATTCCATTCAACTAAATGTGACAAACTGGGTGTTCCTGTCCACACCGGAAACTCTACTGTAGGATACAGGTTCTTTATCTTCGGAATATAACCTTGCATATACAACCTGAAAAAAACTGCATTATCAGCAGGTATCAATTTAATGTACCTACTTGTTAAACAAATTATACCCTAAATAATATTAGAAATATCAAATCAAAAATTATGAAATTTTTGATTTGTTATTTCTAATATTGCTTTATAGGTTAAGAGCATTGGGCCGGTTTTCCAAAAACGCGGGTTCAAATCCTGTCGGCGGATGAAATTTTTGATTTGTTATTTCTAATATTATTTAGAAATAATATAGCACTGTAAGTGCAAAAAATCTATAAAAATGTGAAAAAGTTTAGTGGTCTCATTGATTGACTTGAATTCCTTCTGCTATGAAGGACTAGTCCACAGAATACTATTACTGAATAGTCATAATTGTATACTTGAAACATTGTACGACAGATGTCATTAATTAGCATCCACTTGACGAGTAATAAATTGAAGATTACTAATTTCACCGCTCAAAGCTAAGCCGCCGTAGCTCAGTTGGTTAAAAACGTTGGGAGGTTTTCTAAAAACGCTTTTGAACCCAATCCTATCGGCGGTCATCCGCCGTGAAATTAGTAATCAGTCTTCAATTTATTACTCGTCAAGTGGATGCTAATGACATCTGTCGTATAATGTTCCAAGTATATACAATTATGACTAGTCAGTAATAGTATTCTGTGGACTAGTCCTTCATAGCAGAAGGAATTCAAGTCAATCAATGAGACCACTAAACTTTTTCACATTTTTATAGATTTTTTGCACTTACAGTGCTATATTATTTCTAAATAATATTAGAAATAACAAATCAGAAATTTCATCCGCCGACAGGATTTGAACCCGCGTCTTTGGAAAACCGGCCCAATGCTCTTAACCTTCAAAGCTAATCTGCTCGCATGACTCCATCGATAACATAAAATCTCGCACTCACTGCGCTCGTCTTCTCTCTCTGTCTTTCTCTCTTCGGGTCTTATTAGTCAGTGGTCATGTCATGCCTTAAATAAATGCCTTTCAAAAATATGAATCATACAGGAAATGTAAGAAATAACCACGAAAATAAACTTGACCAAACCATTCATAAAGCAGTTATGTAATGAGACACACTCACTGGCCAAGAGCTTGTAAGAAGAACAGTGCATTATCAGGGTGTCCTCGCTTGGTGAGCGGTATGTTCCGGCAGTCAGTAGGCAGAGTCCGCTTAAGGATGGCCTGCAGCTGCCCGTGGGGCGCCACCTCGACTAACACCGCGCCCGCTGGTACCAGCCGCGATGTCTCCTCTAATAACACCGGGCTCTACGAACGATACAAATACTTGACTAAAGCAACTAAAGAAATCAGATATATTTATAAAAAGCGAAGGTTATCGTGTTCCGGAAACAGATTCGCCCGCAGGGAGTTCCACCCTTTAGCCGCTTGTATGATGGTGATAAAGCAATCGTGAGATATTTTATAACTACATCATGAGGATGGATTCACAACCGACGCCGCAGATCCTGGAAATGGAATACTTACAAGCAAGTTATTGGTCAGGTACGAAGCGGAGCAGTACTGTGCGATCTCCTCGCTCCATCTCTCTTGCGGCACAGATGTCGATAGCCAACGGTCGCTGCGTCGCTTCGGACTTTTGATCAGTTCACTTAAATACTTTAACAACTTTGGACCTGAGAATGGAGCATCTAGTGTAAAATGACATTGATTGTTACAAACTTTAAGACTTTGTTTTTTTTTTACAGGCACGTTATAAAAAGCTGTTATCCTCTATTTCTGGTATATGTAATGTTTTAAAAATTGGATCAGTGGATCATTCGGATAAATCACGGGTACATAGGTACTAGCCAATCAATTTGTGTAATTCAAGCGCTAATGCAACTAAGATGCTTAGCTTACCAGCTTCAGAAATATAACGTGAGTGAAAAGCGATATTCGAGCACGGAAGTTCCTTCGCAAAGATGCCCTGCGCGGTGAGCTGGGCGACAAACTTCCGCATTGACTTTGCTGAACCCGATATGGTGCAGAACTCCGGCCCGTTGTGACATGCTACATCTATGTCCTCTGGGTTCATGTTTCGTACCTATGATAACATTTTTATTTTTTTCATAGAACTCGTCTTTTTCAAATTTCGAACAACAAAGCGCTCGGCGCTCCGTCAAAGTACAAAACGCCATTCCTCTGTCGTGGCCATATCGTGGCCATATCATAAAATTGCCCGTTTCATGAAATGTTCGCAAATTCCATGAAATGGTCTCATTTCATGATGTGGGCAGCTAAATTTGACCAGATCATTAAATAGTGAACATTTAACGATTTTGTCATCCATGATTAGCCATATCGTAAAAATTCCAAACTCTGCGGTTTTTTACATTTTGCTCGGTTGTTTCGCGATTTGCATAATACTCGAGTACTTTTTCATAATAATAATTATAATCACTTTCTTCGTCTTTTAATGATAAATTATTTCCTTTTTCATTGCGAGAAACAATATTGTTGTCAATGGCCGCCATGTTGACTCATAAACAATGCGCTTCCAGCGCCTCTATCGGGAATTAATGAAACCATTTTACGATATGATCAACATAATGTTGACCATTTGATGAAGTAGCCGCGCGTTTAGTTGCCCATATCGACAAACGATTTCTTATCATTGATTTGGCCAAGGCACATCATGATATGACCAATGGATGGTGAAACATTTCATGAAATGCGACCACTTCATGAAATTGTCGAGCATTTCATGATATGGTCTACGATATGACCACGACACCTCCATGCCAAAACTCTCCAGCAAAGTCCAAAACGCCATGACTTCATGCCAAAACTTTTTTTTTTCTAGGTACGTTTTTGTACAGTCGTACAAGGATCTTTTGGCGCGTGGGTGACATTGATAGCACAGATTACCTAGTATACATGTCCGTTAGGTTATGTATACTAGGTAATCTGTGCTGTCAATGTCACCCACGCGCCAAAAGATCCTTGTACGACTGTACGTGTTTTTTGCGTTTAGGCCTAGCACGCTGTTGAAGATTATATTTTATAACTAAAAATACTTATTATTTTAGGCTAGCAACACTGGTGCTAGGCTCTCTTTGATATCAACCACCAATGGTGTCGTGTGTGTCTCACAAGAATAAATATTCAGTTAAATTGAAAATCATCGTGTTTCCTTTATAAACTGACCAAACAACTCTACACAAGCAGGGCGTTTTTTTTCGCGCGAATTAAAATCGCGAGTGGGGCGGGGGGGGGGGGGGGGGGATTTGTATGAGGAATCTCGCGCGATTTTTTTCCGCGAGTGCGTGCACCTTCATGCAACTCCATACATCACAGATTTTTGCGGATTTAATTTTAGGGCCTTAGTTTCAACCATTTGCATTTGTGTTGACCTAGCACTGAGGCTGTACGTCATAGATTTTTTATTTATGTATTTCCCTGCATTAATTTGAGAAAAGCACTATGTAAGCCTCGGCGGAAATAGCAAATTGCCTGACTCATATTATTGAAGTCTTCAATCCCTACTCGTCCGTCAATTGCTGGTTTTCCATGCCTCGATAACAATGTACTATTTCTTAACCCAAACATAGGCACATTTAAATAATAGGTACATACTTTCTGACATCCAACACCAACAGCAGCCATTGACCCACATCTGAGTTTCGACTCCGAGCAGGCTTTTCCGCGAAAATAGGCTGACAGGATAGCTTCTTCATCCGAGAAACAGCCATCGGCATACGCACAACCTACCTCGCCAAGGCTGTACCCTAGAAAATATTGTTTATGATCATGACTTGGGAATTAATTATGATTACATTATTTTGATTTTAAAATCGTACCCACTTGTTTCCCTTTACTTTACAGTCTTATTTTTACAGTATAAAATTAGAAAGTAAGTATCAGAGTCTTTCTTTGTCTTACCCATGATTTTATCGGGAACAATACCGATGGACTTCAAAACATCAGTCAGACCAATTTGCACTGCACATATACCTACGAATGAATGTAGAACATTGTGGAATACTGTTTTATCCTCAGAAGTAATAATGTTTACGATGTCTAAACCCCTGGGCTTCAGAATCTTATCACATCTGAAAATAAGTAAAAATAAATCAATATAGGTACCTACTACACTGTAGTAACCTGACTACCTACCTATCTATCTAACTCCATCCTAAGCCTTACCCTTATGAACCCAATAAAATTTAACTATACTCATTACTCAGTCATGGGGTCCCGTTCCGTACTACAGTTTAAATAAGCTTTTAAAAATATCAAGAGATGGCTCTACGGTTAAGTCGGGTAACCCGTTCTAAACAAACATTCATCTAACAGATTTAAACCGTGAAAAACTGTTCAAATAAAGTAAATGTGTCATTTAATTGCGTCACAATGTCCTAAAAACGGGCCTGCCCGGCAGTCTGCCCGGTTAATGCGGACCAGTTTTGTTGTATGACATTCACATTAGGCATCTGTACAGTTAACAGTATAATTCAATAGTCTGACGTTCTGACGTACGTCAGACTCATATATTACACTGTGGTACTAGTATAGTATTATATGATCTGTGATCCAGTGTCCGGGACAGCCTACCAGAAACTGATAGGGGTAATCTCAGTGAACGAAACTGAACATCTTTTACCAGGATTTTTGAATGAAAATATTTTCTATGTCCTGTCCTGTGTCAAATTTACTTTTTTCCAAAATAGCATAAAAATAATCGCATTCAAGGAATGAACCATTACTCTTCTCTGTTGAATGAACGTCAATGTGGCTTCCTCCAGATGATTTACTCCGAACTACTAGGTATTTAATCTCCTTTAGCAATAGCAACCCATGGCACAGAATAAAAATTAGTATCTAACGATATATTATAATGTTACAGTCAAAACCTAAAACCAGTCAATATGCATATTGACCGGTAAAATTGGTCAATATGCATATTGACTGATTTCAAGACCAGACATTCAGTCAATATAGGTTTAGACCAACGTGACCAGTCAAAACTGATATGGACTAATTAGAAATTCAAACGTTTAGTCAAACGATTGTTGTTAACAGAGATAACAGAGTGGCAGAGATGACGGAGTAGCAGAGATGACAGAGTGGCAGAGATAACAGATTGGCAGAGATAACAGAGTGGCAGAGATGACAGAATGGCAGAAATTACAGAGTTGACAGAGTGGCAGAGATGACAGAGTGGCAGAGATGACAGAGTGGCAGAGATGACAGAATGGCAGAGATGACAGAGTGCCAGAGATATTGACTAAGGGTGTCAGTCAATATGGGTTTTGACTGACACAGGCGGAAACCGGTTTCGTAACTAAAGTGCAGGCCTGCCCATAGTACGTAGGTACGTAGTTACCTAGCTTAAATAAAAATCAAACCTTTGAATGGCAGCGGCAAACACCGGTATATGCATGAGTTGTTTGCCCATTCCGGGCCACTGTGAGCCCATCCCGCTGTACACGAACCACAGAGGGCGCTTCATGTCATCATAATGATCCACTCTGCTCGCCAGACATACCGTGTCTCCGTTTTCTTTTGAATCTGTTAAGTAAAATCAGGGTTAGGCCGTTTACGCAATGCCATCCGTATTCGGTTCGTATTTCGTATCCGAGAAATTATATGGAAGCTGTCAAACATTTTCGCGACAATCCGGATTCGGACCAGTGCGTAAACGCTCTAAAGCTACAATTTAATTATTTATACCAAGTACAAGCAGGTCCTTTATCTTCGTCATCTTATATTTATTTACACATTTATTATTATTACTAGCTGACACGGCAAACTTTGTTCCGCCTTAGAGGCTATACATTTGCATATTTTAAATTTTATTAAGTTAATTTTTTTATAAGGATAGCAAATATAATTTTTAAAAATCATTTTTTGTAATGATTCTTTATTGGCCATTTATTTAGGTGCACTCTTCGTCATGCCCGGAACAAGAATGATTATTCCGTTTTCGCAACAGGTTGCGAAACTTGGTTGCGAATGCGGCCGGAAGGAAAAAGCAACGCTATATTAAGTATATCTGGTGCCCGCGACTTCGTTCGCATTGAAGTATGCGAAAGTAATAAATAAGTTTTTAAATCAGAGAATTTCTCTATCTTGCCCGCTGTAGCTAAAACAAACAATTGCTCAGCGCTACTCACTCGCGACGTGAACATGCAACATACAACTGGCCAAGGCAAAAGCATTTGGATCTTTGATCCACCCCAGCAGCCATAAGAGTTTGAACTTGGGATTCGTTGATGGTCATTACTAAGCAGAGGCTTTTACGAAAATGTGTGCGCTCAAATATTTAAACGGGAAATTGTTGGGAATGAGTGGAATTCTTGGTATAAAAACAGTTTTGCCCGTTCCACGTCCAGTGAGAATCTTTAATCATGGATAAAGTCAGGTAGCGTGATAATTTTATCCTAAGTTTAAATCCAGATAACACTGAGTTAAATAAAAAATATTCATCAAAATCGGTTAAAAACAATCATTGTTGGGAATGAGTGGAATTCTTGGTATAAAAACAATTTTGCTCATTCCACGTCCAGTGAGAATCTATAAGCATGGATAAAGTCAGGTAGCGTGATTATTGTATCCTAAGCTTATGTCCAGATAACACTCAGTTTAATAAAAAAAAGTTTACGAAATATTTCGCAAAAACCGTTTAACTACCTATATAATCTGTCAAGGTGAATTGATCCTTATAGCTTTCGTATAAGGTTGAAATAAAATTTTGGAGACAATTATGTTGTTTTAATTAAATATATAAGGCTACGCAACCCTACATATGGGCGTGTCCTACACGCTCTTGGCCAATTTTTTAATACATTCTTTAATTTGAGGTGTTTGAGGGATTCCGGGTCTACCGTTCTGACGAGTCTCGGAATGTTTGACAGGTGTAGCCACTGATTAGAGAAAGTCGCTGCCGCTCTAGCTCCATTTACTCTTCTGTGGGTGTAGCTTTGTATGAGATCATAATAATTTCGTAATTCCTATGGGAATAAGAGTTTTCCCGTGGTAAAAAGTATCCTATGTCCTGCTTCGGGTTCTAAGGTACCTTTCCTACCAATTTTCACTCAAATCGGTTCAACCGTTCTTGTTATAAATCTTTTGTGCAACTAACACGGCTTTCTTTTATAATATGTTGACGGCAATCTGCATAACTCGACATTAAATACAAATTACATACTACGTATAGAATGCCTAAGACGTCCAGGCAATGCATGAAATATATTTATATCACACTTGGCCTAGGCATTGTGTACAATGCCGAATGAGCAGCCGTCAATGTGTTAATTAGACGAGAGTAGACGAGAGATAACCTAACCTAACCTAACATAACCTAACCTAACCTACAGACCAATATCAATATGGATAGGTATTTCACACATTACCGGTGGACTAGCAGACTTTCTATACAATACCGAGGCATTTTGTACAATGCCTAGGCAAAGCATGTAAATATAGATATTAATATTCATAATATTTCACTCACTGCCTACAGGTCCAAGGCATTCTATACATAGTCTAGGCATTGTATATAATGCCTGTATTATACAGATTGCCGGTAACATATATATATATATAGATTGCATGCAAGTACGTCGTTGCCTTTTGAGTGGTTTTATTCAATACTCCTTCATTTACCTAATATGGCAAATCCTCTTCCCAAGTGACCAGTATTTTTTTCTTCATGAATATTGTACAGCAGAGCCAATTCTTCGACATCAATCGGACGACAGCTTAAGTCGTCAATTATTGCTTGCACTGCAGATTCTTGGCGCCCTGATAATGTTACTAGTCGCGGAATATTAGATTTAGTAGTTGTATTCTGAAAAAGAGAATTTGGCTATTTATACTTGACACCACTAAAGTTCTTAGTCTTAGTAAATAAAACACCACCCATCAGAAAAATATCTCCTTAAGCACCGTGAAGGATGACCGACCATCTAAAATAATACAGGTTTTTTTTGACATTATTGTTGTTTTATTTTTCGATAAAGCCATTATAATGGCTAAATATAATTATTGTTGTTTGGGCACCTGGGCACAAACACATGAATACCTTTGGTATATATTTCCCGCGCAACAAGACGTGGCTGTTGACGCCTGTTGCGGATAGACCGTTGATGGCGGCGTATGTTCGGCCGAACAGTGCTTGCCTGGTCAGTAAACGCATCCGTCCGTCTTGCAAAGCTTCTATGTCCTGCCTCGGATGAGAGCAGTGCAAATTTGCCGCCAAAATACCCATTTGATATCCTAGTAAAACCTACGAAAAAAATAAATAGCTCCATTTATTTTTATACTGGGTAAGGAACAGCGTCCCGCAAACTGATAGGGGTTGCTCAGTCAACGATACAGAACAAACTATCACCACACTGTCCCTTACACCCCGTTTAATAAAATTGAATCGTCGTTTTGAGAATTGAGTTTTTTTTGTGACTTAAATCTGTTGATCACGTTTATGAATGACTCCTGTAGTAATCTATGCATTATCATTATAAAAGGTCTTCTCAATTTCTTTGTAATCAGTAAAGTTTAGATAGTTAGGTAATAATAAGTCAACCTTAGTAACACCACACAATCCTGAAGCAGCCTCGGTGTACCCAATATTAGATGTGACGCTTCCAACAAGTAGGGGATCATTCCTGTCTTTGCAGTATGCTTCTTGGATTGCCTCCAGTTCAGCTTTATCCGCGACTGCATCACCTGTTTTTTAATATTTTTAGTATAAGTACACGTTTTCTAAAGCTTGAACAACTGTAATAACTCATTTTTTTAAACGACTCCAAAACAAAGGAGGAGGTTCTCAATTCGGTTGTATGTTTTATTATTTTTATTTATTATCATCATTATTATCATTATTATTTTTTTTTATGTTTGTTACCTCATAACTCCGTCATTTATTAACCGATCTGGAAAATTATTTTTTTATTTGAAAGGGCATGCTTGCAGATTGGTCCCGTTTCTATAAAAATCCAATTATGATGATGGGATCCATGAGGAATTGACGGAACTCTTCAAATTTTATAGGCATACATAAGGTGATTTTAGTATATTCAGTAACACACCAGTCATTTTCATCCAGAATATGGTAATTTTTTGTAGTGAAATTGAGGAATCGAAGAGCTGGAGTATAATAAGTGGAACCGTAGAGCTCAACTTAACTGTCAGAGATACAAAGAAAGCCGCGGTAGTAATTTTTTTCACTGTGACGAGCATTTTCTATTGAATTGATTAACATTGAAGATTTGGAGTACCTGATGGGGATCCTCAGAGCCCAGCGAAGCTATCAGAGATACGGAAAAACCACATTAGCAAAAGTTTTACAATATGATGACCTCTTTCTCTTGGTGTATGTGTTACGCACAATCCCCGAAATGTCTTTTTATTTCGGCCATTAAGCGTTCTAAAACGATCATTGATGGTCATTCCGCGGACTGGCAAACACGAAACAGCCAATTGCCGAATTCGGGGTTTGGCAGGTATGTAAAACGACCAATCCGCGGAGAGGTATTGACAAAATGCCACACCCCGAACTACATTTAAAAAAAAACGATGTCATAGTCGTCGGGTCAACATGGGTCATGTCTGCGGGGATGAGTTGTCAGTGCGGGGTTAAGTTATCAGTGCGGGATGAGTTATCAGAACGGGGATGAGTTGTCAGTGTGGGATAAATTGTCAGCGCGGGATGAGTTGTCAGTAGGGAATGAGTTGACAGTGCAGGGATGAGTTGTCAGTGCGGGGATGAGTTATCAGTGCGGGGATGAGTTGTCAGTGGGGGATGAGTTGCCAGTATGGGGATGAGTTGCCAGTATGGGGATGAGTTGTCAGTGTGGGGATGAGTTGTCAGTACGGGGATGGGTTGTCAGTGCGGGTATGAGTTGTCAATGCGGGTATGGGTTGTCATTGCGGGGATAAGTTGTCAGTGCGGGATGAATTGTCAGTAGGGGATGAGTTGTCAGTGGGGGATGAGTTGTCAGTGTGGGATGAGTTGTCAGTGTGGGATGAGTTGACAGTATGGGGATGAGTTGTCAGTACGGGGATGGGTTGTCAGTGCGGGGATGAGTTGTCTGTGCGGGGATGAGTTGTCATTTGTCAGTCCGGGGATGGGTTGTCATTGCGGGGATGAGTTGTCAGTGCGGGATGAGTTGTCAGTGCGGGCATGAGTTGTCAGTGCGGGATGAGTTGTCAGTGGGGGATGAGTTGTCAGTGTGGGGATGAGTTGTCAGTACGGGGATGGGTTGTTAGTGCGGGGATGAATTGTCAGTGCGGGGATGGGTTGTCATTGCGGGGATGAGTTGTCAGTGCATGATGAGTTGTCAGTGGGGGATGAGTTGTCAGTGCGGGGATGGGTTGTCAGTGCGGGGATGGGTTGTCAGTGCGGGGATGAGTTGTCAGTGCGGGATGAGTTGTCAGTGGGGGATGAGTTGTCAGTGTGGGGATGAGTTGTCAGTACGGGGATGAACTTTTCGAGCTAAAATTTTTGTTCTTTGCGAAAGTTGTTTGTTATCATCAGCAGAACATGTACTTTAAAGGAACGCAGTACTTTTTTTTACACCCTGTATAGTACAGGTGCATGACCTATCCATAGCCCTGGGGTATGTCCAAGGCGATGGTTACTTACCATTCGGTATCGGAATGAAAATACCACTTCTGTTGATATTGAAGAAAAAAAAACAAATGCGTAAGTACAAAATGTGAAACCTTTTTGATCAGTTACACGCGGCAACAATCACTAAAAATCATGAAATAAATTTATATTTAACAAAAAAAATAAAACGCCTCCAAAGTTAAGTACGCCGAAGTTGCACTAAAAAGTAAAAAATAATTTTGTATTTTAACTACTACAACTCCTTAAAACTAAATCAATTTACTAGGACAATTTATTCATTGCAATAATAGATTAGATAATTATTCTCATTTTTGGAGTCGGCGCCAGCCCATAACGTAAGAGGGAGTATAACTATATACCTATTCTATCCTTTTCACGCAGATGGAGTGGGGATAAGAATGAATGTAGATTGGAATAATATTAGATACAAATACAAATCACTTTATTTCCACACAAATAAATATTACAAAAATGGACACAATCACATAAAATTAACAATGATAGGCTCAGACTTATTATTATTAGTAGGCACACAGTGGAAAAAGGTGTGGACACAGCTTAGCTAATTTAAAGTCCACCCTACGTCAAGGGAATAGACAGAGGATAGAAGATGATGATGATGATGATTCGCAATTTTGCCTGTGGTAAAAACTAAATATAGGTATGTGTCTTATGACTATGCTACTTTGCTATACTATATTTATTTGCTGGCGCCGACTCCAAAAATGAGAATAATTATCTAATCTATTATTGCAATGAATAAATTGTCCTAGTAAATTGATTTAGTTTTAAGGAGTTGTAGTAGTTAAAATACAAAATTATTTTTTACTTTTTAGTGCAACTTCGGCGTACTTAACTTTGGAGGCGTTTTATTTTTTTTGTTAAATATAAATTTATCATAAAACTATTTTTAGTTTAGATTTAAGTTGAGTTTTATTTAATTTTGATTTTAAGATAGGCAGAATTCTGAAGCGTGCATCTATCAAGACTATTTTCAAGCCGCCAAAGAAGATCAGTCAAGTGTAATATGCCTCTACAAGACCCAGGCGTTTATAAACTTAACTGTGACTGTGGGCTCTCATTAGGGTGTTGCTTAGAATATGAACTTTCGAAAAGTCAGGGAGCGTCCTATTGTGGTCGTACGACAACCTGTCGTACATCAAAATGACATTAGCATGCGACGAGCCTCCGACAAGCCAATAATGGTAGCAATTCGTGGTTGCAAAATACGCGATTTAACTAATATAAGTCCATACCTGTCACTTTCTATCATGAATTCATGAGAGAACAGAACGGGATGGCAATAATTTAAGTTGAGATTTAGTTAAGTCGGGATGGTTACGAAAAGAAAGAGAAAAAAACTAGGGTCACAAAGGCCACTGTAGATAAAAGTGAATTTTTAAAAAGTACCTACCTAAGTAGGGATGTAGTGTAGAACCTAAAATAAAGCACGAGCGAAGTTGCGGGCTAAAGCTCGTTTTAAATAAGATAAGAAATGTGTTTTCTGGAATCGACACCTTTTAAGAAATTAAGTAATGATTATTTACCAGAACCAAAACCTTCTACGTATTCTATATCATGAGGTAGTACTTTTGCTTCTTGATAAAAAACGTTGATGAAGTTGGCCAGTTGCTTAGGGTTTCGATAAAAGCCATCGGAAGCCGAAGGGTTTCCATCCACCATCGTGAAGTCGCACTCGCTCTTAGCATGAACAACTTCAGCGTATATTCTGGTAAAAAACTAAAGGTTATATAAGCAGTCACACATTAACGCTGTGCTAGATGCTAGTAAAAACTGAAATGTTACCTCATTGCATCTTCTACTTTTTGTAGAAATAATACACAGATGGCTTCAGACTTTACACAGCCATCTGCGTTTTGGTCGAACGATTTTGTTTTCCCATCTTTGCATAATTTTATTAACCTGGAATCAAAAAGTAGAAAGACATGATAATGGTAGCAATTCGTGGTTGCAAAATACGCGACTTAACTAATATAAGTCCATACCAGTCACTTTCTTTCCTGAGAGAACAAAACGGGATGGCAATACTTTTAGTTGAGATTTAGTTAAGTCGGGATGATTACGAATCGGGCGGGTCCAATATGGTACAACATTCAATATAGAGGTAGTTGTCGTGTTGCGTAGCTTCATGGTTTAAACTGACGCAAAAAAGTAATATTTGCAAGTATATTACCTTCCAAAATGAATCACAGATTGTGGGTGGATGGTAATGCTAGCTCCGGCAACGATGGCAGACTCACATTCCCCTCGTTTTATAGATAGGAAAGCTTGCTCCAAGGCAACCATGGAACTGGCACATGAATCATCAATAGATAATGATGGGCCTGTTATGTTTAGCCAGTAAGAAATTCTGTTGGCGAACATCGATTTACTGCATCTGTTTTAAGATAAAACTACAGTTAATTTATTTATTATAAAAAATCATAAGTCTCTTTTATTTCCCATTTTTATTTATTTTTTCTATTGAGCTGTAATTGAGGATATTCTAAGTAATTTAAAAAATATTATTAATATTCTAAGTAATTTAATAATCTAACAGCATTGCAAAGACAGCTCTAAACGCTATATTTGAAAAATGGTTTTATAGTAGTGTTACGTCCGGGGGTTAGATAAATCGGAGTAAAACGCCGATAATGGTTACACACACTTTATTTAACACTAAGTCACAAAACCAAATCACTAGGCACACACAAAGTCCGTTTATCGCAGTTCGTAGTCGTCGTTATTCACTTCTTCACTTCACTCCGAGATCGCTTAGATTCGCTATCCGAAACAAGACTGGTTTCTGGGCCGGACGGAGGTGCTTTTATATCCCGCAATACAATACCGAATCTTCCAGATCGCCCTATTGTTGAGTTGTTTACATCGCGGTATTCTTGCACATTTCTTGGAACAGCTTTGACTCGAAGTTGCGCCCTTGATCCGAGTGTATCTCCAGAGGAACACCAAATCTGCATATCACCTCGTTGACCAACTTTTCTGCCACTGTATGCGCCTCTTGGTTTGGAATAGAGAAAGCAAAAGGATTTATTTACCGTCTATTGCCTTAAGTAGTTACAACTCGAATTTTTGTCACATGTAAATCAGATAACTATCTATTTGGGCTCTTGCGGTTTACCCTTTAGTAAATATTTTTATGTAGAGGGAAGCTTAATTCATACAAGTACAACTAAATTTAATTACCCAGGCAAGCCAGAAGACAAAACTTGGTCCATGTCATAAAAAAATGCCTTTTCCGCTTCTGATAAGCTGGTACCAACGAAAACACCTACTTTTCTTCCATATAGATGATCTGCACTCAAACCTGAAAAATATAACTATTGCATCAGATTAGGATTCTACGACACAGGCAAATAAAATCGACGCGCAAAAGAGATTGTACCTATATCTGCAAAACACAAAGTCTGAGACAACATTCAGTCCTTAACTGGGTGAGGCCATCAATTTTGCCACATATCGCGCAGGCAGAGGTCGCGCAGAGATTGCGCAGAGATCGCGCAGGGATCGCGCAGGGATCGCGCAGGGATCGCGCAGAGATCGCGCAGAATCAAAAGGTCTGGAATACACTGACCAATATATTATATTATCACTACATAGTATAAAACAAAGTCGCTTCCCGCTGTCTGTATGTCTGTATGTATGTATGCTTAGATCTTTAAAACTACTCGACGGATTTTGATGCGGTTTTTTTTTTATAGATTGAGTGTTTAAGAGGAAGGTTTATATGTATAACACATGCATAATTAGTAGAGAAACACTGATAATTTTAGAGGTTTCTAATGCTATGTCGTAAAGAAATTCATTTTTTTGCGCTTACATTGCAAACGCTGGCTAAACCCTACGAGATAGATCAAAATAATGTACTACAATATTGTACACCTTCATAAGGTCAACAAAAAAATCCGCGATGGTATATGTCTATCTCTCAGGGATAACTCACAATAACCATTTTTGGAAGCTAATACATTAAATGTAGATTATAATTGTTCTTTACACTATATAATTTCGATCAATACTTTAGAAGAAATCAAAAAATATGACGCGCGGGCCGCGCGGCTGGCTGATCGGTGTTCTCGCCCGCTGCCCGCACTGATGACTGGATTTATCGAGTTTCATAGAAATAAATTTAAGAAAATCGATCAAGTGCGAGTTGGACTCGCTCACCGAGGCTTCCGTACCAACTTGGGGGCATGGTAGAAGAAAACCTGGTATTCTCTTCGGACAAAGAGTAGGATAATTCCAGACGACGGATTAGTATGTGACCAGTTGACGTCACGAACAATGCTGCCATTTAATTACATTGTTTAAACTTTAAAAAAGAAAGTTTTTGATACATAGTAAATAAATAAAACCTAATCTCCATCTAGCTTACTATTTATTTTTCGTCTTATTAATGTATTTATTTATTTTTATTTTTTTTATTTATGTATGGAAGTTAGTAAAAAAATACAATATACTCGGGTAATTTATTTAAAAAAAATGGCAATACTTTTATCGATTTTGTTTGATGACGTCAGCTGGTCTCACGTCGTGAACCACATGTCACTTGGCTGTCACGGGAAGAACATTCCAGGCGTAGTTATTTTCTTAAGCGTAAGGCGTAGGCGTAGACACAGCTTCTTACTAAGGCCCGTATTTATAATCACCTCTCAAGAGTGACAACGAGTTTGAGTTTGAATCAGAAATGTCATTTCAGTACAAAACGGCCTGTCAAATCCACACTTAATATTGCTCTCAATCTTGAGATCGCTTTATAAATACGAGCCTAAATTTCATGATTGTAGGTTAATGGGAAGTACCCTACAGGTTTTTGAATCTTGAGATAGCAAAACCTATAGGGTACTTCCCGGTGAAACAACTATAATTCATTAAAAATCAAATTTGTGACACCTAATTCAGGTCTACGCAAAATCCATGATCTGATCCAAATAGTTTGCCGTTCTTGCAGTTCTAGCAACATTTCTCTCAATTCTTGTGCTAGGAGTGGTATGAGCAACTTTGTACACTTTTTAATTTACCTTCTTCGATTCATCTCGCTGGTCTGCAATCTTGAAACTAAACTGACTGACTGACTCGACGCAAAGATCTAAAATACGTGTGAACACCTACTCGCTTACCCTACTTTCTCGGCCGAGTACTGACTGACTGTCTCGCCCGTCCACTCGGTACGTGTAATCAAGGCATGAGTCAAATAAAAAAAGTTCCATCAAAATCGGTCCAGTAGATTCTGAGATTAGCCCGGACAGACAGACAGAAAGATATACAATTCAAATCACAGAAGAGTAAATGGAGATTTAAATCAATGCTTGAAGAAGACTGGTCATCCAAAAACACCATTTCTTTATAACTTATACCTCTATGCCTCAAAATAATTTTGACAAACATACCTGCATCATAGATTGCTCTGTACACGTGTTCCTTTATTTTCCGCGACATAGGATCCATACATTTCGCAAGTTGGCTGCTAACTTTGAAGAACTGGGCGTCGAACCTGTCTAGATCTGGCACCGTCCCAGCATACGGCGGTACTTCTGGGTGACTGTAGTTCCAGCGCAGCTCCGACTCAGCTACTGGGTCTACCTAACGGTTTAAATACAATTTAAGTAAAAATTTAATAATACTAAAAATATAAAGGGTAAAAAACAAAGTTATGAAAATCATACTTACACACGAAGAAAAAAGAGAGGACATGACAGTAGGTACCGTAAAACGTAACTACTTGCCAGTATCATCTGTTTTTTCTTTGAATGGCTATTAAAAAAAACTAAAAGAGATACAGTTCTTATTCTTTAATGTGTTTGTTGTAATAGTTCATGTTTATGTGTATGTGGAAGATAAATGTGTTTGTATTTGTTATAAAAGTCCGTGAATTTTGAAGTTAGGATCTTAGAATCTTAATACATAATAATAAAAGAAGAAACTGACTGACTGACCGATTGTTACCGGGGCAGATAGAGCATCAATGGCTTACTAGAAACTGACTGACTAGAGAAGGTACTATCAACGTACGGCCTAAATCGCTGGGTTTAGAGATTCCTTTGGCATGAAGGTTCTTTTATGTGGTCTAAGGGTACACTAAGAAAGAATTTTTAAAATTCGCCTTATAGGGGTTAAAAAACTGATGAAAGTTTGTATGAAGTAAGTTTTGAAGTTAGGATCTTCTAATTTAAAAAATAATAATTTAAATTTAAATAAAATTTAAAGCTAATGATTTAAAAATAATAAATACCTGTATCAGAGATTTCAATATTTTCTCTCCGCAAAGGGTAAAAAGGGGGTGGAATTTGTGTACAAAAAGTCGTTGGACGTACTTAGGAGCTTGAATTTTTACATTATTTTTAAATGACCACCCTAAGAGTGTTAAAGCATAGGATCTTCAAATTTTGTGTTTACGTTAAATGGGGGACGAAGGTGGTGGGACGAAGGATTTTAGGCACGGGGGAACGAAGGGTCTCCAGGGATGGGGGATTTAGGGATGGAAATAAACGAGCAATTAGAGGGACCCTAGGGGTAGAAGGATGGGCAGGACGGGAGGAACGGGGTGCCGGAGGACCGACCGGAACTTACGCACGAGACGAGATACATAGTTACGATGGCTGGACGGTGTGACGGGGAGTCCAAGGGTTTGGGAGGGACAGGAGGATCTTCTGGGTGAAACAAGGGACCGGGGGACACGAGAGAAGGGAGGAAAAGGAAACGGTGGAACGAGGTGACGTAAAGGACTTACAAGATTAACGGCAGAGACGGGAGAACCGTGGGGATAAAGGGATAGGAGAGACGGGAGGTACTTTCGGGATGGGGGGAGCAGGGAGACAGGGGGATGAACTAACAGGATACGCGAGAAAACCAGGGGATCGGTAGGATGAGTCCCTTCAATCCTAAAAAAAAGATTCGAGGGGCAAGAGAGTTTTAAGAGATGAGATGGATACGAGTAACGAGAGGTACATTAATGAAAAGAGCGCCGAGAAACGTGAAAAACTCGCACACTAAGGGACGCGAGAAAAAGAATTATGAGAGTGACGCAAAAGACGAGATAGACACGTGAAGAACAAGAGGAACGCCAGTGACGTAAGATATCCGCTTTTTAAACCTGTTGTTAAAATTTGAACTAAAGTTAGTTTGTACTTAGAACCTAAAAAATTTCGCGAGTGAAGCCGCGGGCAAAAGCTAGTAGAATATAAAATTAAATAAAATGGTATAAAATCCACTTAATTCGGGTGAGTTCACCCACAACCACGGCTATTAAAACATAGTCGAAACGTCGGAATAAAAGGTTAGTTCCTATGTTTTTACCACCAAAATGTATCGCGCGTGACACGAATAAGTAAAATGAGTGAAAATTGATTAAAGTTGTATAGGTACCTTGTAATCTATTTAATTTACCTCATTATACAGAATCTTGGAAAAATCATCCATATGACGACTCCTTGGGAACGCTCCCGAAATCCCGGAGATAACCACAGCATTCTCCTGGACTCCAGACGATGCCGCAGGTGTTTTTTCAGAAATCTCTTCAGGAATAGGCGCCATCGCGTTCTTATGCTGAATTTATTCAAATTCATGTAATTAATTTTACTGTAGATATATCACATGTACATTACGTACACATACATACAGGTGTTATTAACTTATGATAGTGCGTTTTATATGTAGGTAAGTTACGCCGAAGCATTCCTAAGTATATATAAATATTGCGAAGTTTATGTTTCTTTGTGCGTAATATTTCTAAGAAAGGTGTGAGAAACCTACATCTCGTTGTTACAAGTAAACCCTGTGTTTAATTCGGTTTGTTATTTCCAGGAAAGTTTTCAATAAGACACCATATTTTCAATCGTGGTTGATTTTGTAGGGTGCGAAACACTCTGATTTTTATCATAAAATCAAAGAATTCCGATTTTTAGAGTTCCGTACCTCAAAAGGGAAAAAGGAACCCTTATATTACTTCTATAAGTCCACGCAATCGAAAGATACGAGCGTTTGCTTGGAAATTCGCAAGGCAGCCGAAACTTAAAGTGTACTTTTTAAACTAAGTACCTATGCGGTTTTTGGATTTTTTTCCTTGCATAGTGCACACTATTGGACACTATTTCTTGCCACCAAAATAAAATTAAAATAGAGAAAAAATAGTTTAGCTGCCCCATACGAAACTGTTCAATATTTTTTTGTGTAAATTCATCTTCGTTGAAAATACCAACTAGCTAGGGTCCTATTGGGCATCGTTGTATGGAGACCTGACCAATTTTGCGTCGAGCAGTGCCACTTGGCATGGACGTTATATGGACCAAACTGAGCCTATTAAGCCCTGTTGCCACGCACGACTCCGCGTCAGAGGGGTGGGGCAGGGGCTCAAAGTACCAAACAACCGCGCTCGGAAAAAAAAAATCTGGTGACTACATTTGAGATACAAAGCCGAGTCTGGTGTCGTTTTCAGATAACTCAATGATGGCCGATTCATTGGGCATAACTTTTTTGTAGGTATTTATAGAGGAAAAATACGTAACGCCTAAAATTATGTATAACCAGTGTTAAAAATTTACAAACAGTCCCCTATATTTTCAGATTTTTATGTGGAAGATGATTTATAAAAAATAGTCAGAAAAACCCCATTTAATACAGATTATAAAAACATAAACATCTAATATGTTTTTATTATTATTAACATAGAAAAAAAATATTGAACGTACGCGCGGCCTATGTTGTGGCGCGGCAAACGAGTAGGTATCTACGATTAAGGCCTGATTCGTGATAGATTTGCGGAATTCAAAAGTCTGTATCTGTGAGCCAAAGCTTTATTTTGACATAAAAACTATTTAGTTTGTTAAATAACAATTTAAGAATTAATATATAATGACTTCGTCAACAGGTTTTCTTTTTCTCCCACTCTTGCCCCTATTTCTTCTGGATGCCCTCCATCAATCGTGCGACAGAGTCATTACTGACTTTCTTGCTCACTGTGTTCCATTTTCTTAAGAAGTCTTGATGGTCTCTTCCGCAAGACGCCCTTAAATAGAACCCAATATCTTTCGATATGACCGCACTGTGGAACATCGGGTGGATGCTTGAGGCACGATTTGGATATCATTTTGTTGGAGAAAATTGATGGTGTGGTTGTTAGGATAGCGACACGTAGACAGATCTGGCCAAAATAAAGCCTAAGTATCATGTTTTCAAATAAAAGGTAACAGGCCTTTTCTTGAAACATTCATTAATATAATTTTCCTTGTTGATTGTTCCAGTTGTAACAAATGCACGACTGCAATCACCACAGGGACAAATGCCTGCCATACCAGATGTTTGGAGACAAACTTCTCCATTCCAATTGTGGTTTCTAAATCCGAAAGATTTCGTCCTTCTGAAATGGCATAATATTGATCACCAAGCAATGAGGAAAAATCTGCTTTTACATAGGTTTCGTCACCAAGAATGAAGTGAAAAATTTTTGTGCCTAGAAAGTCATACAGCTTTCGAGACCTAGTTTTTATTTTTGCTCTTTGTTTTTCCCAAGTTTTGGCACGATTTGCTTCTTCTTGGTCTTTATAGTGGCAAATTTTCTTAGCACGTCTTACCATGGACTGACTTGCAACGTTTTTTAGCAACATTGCGGTCCGACATCCTGCGGTTATAAAAAAATCGTTTAAATGATTTTCCTATCGAGCCCAGGATCACGAGCACCACCACGTTTTATGTTTTGAAGCTTTTGAGCGATCGACAGGGTCTCAAAGTCTCATTTTAGAACCATATCAAATGTTCTTCTCGGAAGTTTTAGGTCTTTTGCGATGAAATTGTTCGGTCGCTGAGTATTTCCCATCCATTTGACAGCGATTTTCTCACATTATTCACGTAAATTCATTTTTCTGGCTTTTCATCGAATTTTACACGGAATACCTACTCAAATGGATTTATAATTTAGAAACATTAGCACTATCGATGCTGCAAACCAAGTCAAAAAAGGGTGGAAGACTTTAATGTGGCAGATTTTTGAATTTGGCAAATCTATTACGAATCTGGCCTTATTTCCATTTCACCCTATATTAAACACAAACAAACACGATCCCACTCATAGCCCCTCACTAGGATTCTCTGTATCGGGGTGCCATGGACATACACAGAAACAACCACAAAAGAACACCCAGACCCAGAAACAGGCATTTAAATTCATCATTCAAATTTCTGCCCCGGCCGGGAATCGAACCCGGGACCCTCTGTGTAGCAGGCAGATACACTGCCAACTAGGCTGTGGGGGCCGTCAAAAACAACACCGTCAAAAAAATATATATGTAAATCGACACATTCAAATTATTTATTGCATTTTTAGCTCTTTTCGCACTATGGCGCTGAACATGGTCGTACATAAGTATAATATATTTTTATCACATTATTAATAGGTAAAAAGTTAATTGTGTTGTTTATGTTTTTGTAATTATATTTAGAGAGCTTTAACAGAGTTTTTTCCTATCTTCCATATAAAATCTGAAAATAAAGGGATTTGTTTATATTTTTTTAAACTTGGAATGCACAATTGTAGCTATTTTTTTTTTCTATAGAAACATACAAAAATTAGATGGCCAATAAATTTGTCGTCTTCGATATATCCGAAAACGACACCAAACTTGACCTTCTACCTCCATAACATCCACTAGATATGTTTTTTCTCGGGCGCCGGGATTTAGATATTTGAATACCGCAATAAGTTTTAATTTTTTTTTACATTACTATTAGGTAATAAGTTATTTGATGTTAATGTTTTTGTAATCTACATTCAAAGAGCCTTTAGTGAGTATTTTTTGTTCACCATCTTCCATATAAAAATCTGAAAATGTTGGGGTTTGCTTATATTTTTTATACACTTGGAGTGCAGAGTTGTACGTATTTTTTGATTTTTTTCTATGAAAACATACAAAAATGAGATGGCTAATGAATTGGCCATCTTCGATTTATCAGAAAATGACACCAAACTTGACTTTGTACCTCAATTACATCCACTAGATTTTTTTTTCTAAACGCCGGGAGCTTGATACTTTAACCCCCTCCCCCTCCCCCCTGTCGCGGAGTCGAGGTTGGCAACAGGGCTTTTTCAGCTCAGTTTGACCTGTAGAATAGCCATGCCAAGTGCCATTGCTCGACGCAATTTTGGTCAACTTTTCCCAATAGGACCCTAGCTAAACTGTCTAGCTATCACGATTCTTGAGATACAGCCTGCGGAGTGCGGGTGACAAAGAGAAAAACATGGTGACAAGTTTGTGGTATGGGAGCTTAAATATTTATTTTATTTAGTTTTTAGTATTTAATGTTATAGTGGCAACAGAAATACATCATCTGCGAAAATTTCAACTCTGTAGCTATCACGGTTCATGAGATACAGCCTGGTATAGTATAGTGTATTAATGTATTTTGACGAACAGACAGACAGACGGACAGCGAAGTCTTAGTAATATGGTCCCGTTTTTTACCCTTTCGGTACGGAACCCTAAAAAAAAGCATGATTATTCCCTATTGTAATGCGATTAACGATAAATGCCCAACACTTATACCTAAGTACATACCATACCTAATCTACAAACAGTTACGACACGAACGAAGCTTTTTGTAAAAAACTTACCCATCTTTCCTGCACTGCACGATTATTATTCTATTGTTTCAGTTAAATGAAACAAAACTTCTTAGCTTAGATAATATTCAGCCAAGCTAGACGATTCAATAATAAATAGATCGTGCCGATTGTTTGTATTCCATAATGTAGTAACTTTGAATTTTATAATAAAAAAGAAATCACAAACTTACACTTTCTCAAGACAAATCACCGTGACACAATTTGTAGTGAACAATTCGACGATCGAAATGGAAAGAACCAAAATTGTTTGTCTTTCTTAACGTAGTAACTTTGAATTTGAAATTTAAAACTACTTAGTTCAACGAAGGGCTAATACAGTCAAAGTGGCAAAGGTCACAGCTCTATCAATATAGTTGTCGTACGATGATTTGATAATTCGAATCTTCCCGAAATCATAAAGATATTCTCAGAGGAGATATTGCTAAAAGACGGATGCTGGTGAAAACATTGTCTAGGGTAAATAAAAAGACTCATAATCTTGAAAATCATTTCGATAAAGACTCATTATCAGTAGTTTTGTAATGTGGTAACATACAGGCAGACAGAAAAATTTATATAAAAAATATTTTTATTGCTAATAAAATAATCAAAAAGAACCATATTACAAATACAAACCGGAAACAATATTAGAAGACGAAAATCATAAAATCTACTGGGACAGGACCATATTAACAGACAGAACAGTTCATTATAATAGACCCGACATTACCGTACACGACAGACAAAACAAAATAGTCTACTTCCCAACACCCACAATATTTAAACCACCATATCAGACAAACTATCGAAATATCAAGTTAACTCTATGTTTTGTGAATATTTCAAGCATTTACCTATTGCCGTTTTTAATATCGCGCAAGAAACGACAAAAAAATCACTTTTATTGGATTGGAGCCCCCCTTAAATATTTATTTAATTCTACTTATTTTAAGTATTTGTTGTTAAAGCAGCAACAGAAAATTAAAACTGTCTACTAGACATGAGACACAGCCTGGTGACAGACAAAAAATTACGTTTGTTGTATGGAACCCCCCTTAAATATTAGTTTTATTCAGTTTTTAGTATATTTTGTTGTTATAGCGGCAACAGAAATACATGATCTGCGAAAAATTTCTAGCTATCACATTTCACGAGACAGCCTGGTTAGACAGAAAATCATGTTTGTTGTATGGGAGCTCCCCTTAAATATTTATTTACTTATGTGTTTAGTATTTGTAGTTATAGCAGCACCAAAAATGCATCATCGCTGAAAATATCCACTGTCTAGATATCACGGTTCATGAGATTACAGACTGCAGGAACAGACAGAAAATCACGTTTGTTGTATAGGAGCCCCTTAAATATTTATTTTATTCCGTTTTTAGAGTTCCGTAGTCAACTATACTTTGTCCAATGTAGCTTGAGTCCTCTGACAGCAGGTAGGAAATATCAAAACATCACGGGTGCGAAAGAGACCCCTTCATAAAGGTATGTGTTTGACATCTGTCACAGGACTCAAGCTACATTGGACAAAGTATAGGAACCCTTATAGTTTCGCCATGTCTGTTGTCTGTCTGCCTGTCTGTCTGTCCGTATGTATGCCGCGCCCCTGTGAAAACCTCAGTTTTTCACCTATTACCATGAAATTTAATATCAAGATAGATTTTAATGACTCAAATCTAGAAATGTAAAAAAATAATTCAATAATATTATTTTTGGACCCCCTCCCTGGAATATAGCTCTTTAGTTGTAGTTTTGAAAACTTGTAGTTATTTATATTTTATATTCAAATTTAAATTACGAACTCTGCCACGGGACATCCTGTATTAGTGGTTCATCATAATAATTATCATGGATAATATTCATTAAATTCTTTTAACTTTTGAATTAAATTACAAATTAAGGATAGATTACATGCAAAAAAATGGTACGCCATGCGCGTATTTACGTTCTTAACTAGGCCAAAACGCCAGGGGGTGTAACTACTCGCGTATATATTGGAATTCACTTTTTACTAAGGTATTCCAATGTATATGTCGTGGCCATTTATCGTAAAATTGCCCATTTCATGAAATGTTCGAAAATTTCATGAAATGGTCGCATTTCTTGATGTGGGCAGCTAAATTTGACCAGATCATTAAATAGTGAACATTTAACGATTTTGTCATCCATGATTGGCCATATCGTAAAAATCTCTGCGGTTTTTTACATTTTGTACGATATTTGCGTGACTTGCGTAATACTCGAGTAGGTACTTTTTCATAATAATATAATAACTTTCTTCGTCTTTTAATGATAAATTATTTCCTTTTTCATTGCGAGAAACAATATTGTTGTCAATGGCCGCCATGTTGACTCATAAACAAAGCGCTTCCAGCGCCTGTATCGGGAATTAATGAAACCATTTTACGATATGATCAACATAATGTTGGTTGATTATTTGCGTTTAGTTGACCATATCGACAAACGATTTCTTATCATTGATTTGGCCAAGGCACATCATGATATGACCAATGGATGGACATTATGTATGGTAAGGTAAATTGAGTTGAGTGCGAATGCTAATTTAGTAAGTATAAATGCGAGTTTAGTGTTATAAATAACATAAAATTATTTAATAAGTCGCGTCAATTTATCAAATAATTATGCAATTTTTGACCATTCTCAGCTACAATAAATTAAGAGAAAGTCAAAGGAGAAAGGATTCTAATATATAATGACCTGTTAGCTTCATAATTTTCGACGTGAACTTTTTCTTTTAGAATTGCTCTTTTGACTAAAAATTAGAATAAGAATCTAGTAGAAAATGCTCATTATTTATCAAAGCGCCTTATGATAAGCCATTTGCTATTTGAAACTGTTATTGTGTATACCTAAAGCTTTGTCCTTCTCGATTCTTTGTTATATTCGCTAAGCATCTGTCTTATTTATAGAGCTTTGTTATACAGGGTGTTAATTAAGCGGCATGCCATGTTACAAATTACAAGTACCGATAAAGGAGCACATAAAA
The DNA here is from genome assembly GCA_029255725.1 of Scrobipalpa atriplicella. Lineage (NCBI taxonomy): Eukaryota > Metazoa > Arthropoda > Insecta > Lepidoptera > Gelechiidae > Scrobipalpa > Scrobipalpa atriplicella. The sequence continues at coordinate 50,906 of JARACY010000265.1, forward strand.
ATAGGTATGTATTTTTAAAGTATGGTAAGGTGGCACATAATTAAATTAACACCCTGTAAAAAGTTATTAATTAGCTTATTATAACCTAAACATAAAAAAAGTGAATTCGTCGTGAGTAAAAAAAAAATAGAAAACACATTTTTGTATTTAATAACTTCTTTCCGTCCGACGCGTTTAATAAAATCTCATTATAAAAATCCGCATTCCTTTTCAAAACGAGCTTCATATTGTCACTTCTTTAGAAAATATTGCGCGAGTGAGAAATGAACGTCGCCACAGAGAAGAGTAATAATACCTATAACGTCGCCTAGTGGGACAAAATCCGATGAGCTCAAAGAGCGTAGAAATTATAGAGGTGCCTCTAACTACCTAACAGGCTCCATAATCCCACTGCTGGGTCTTTTTCCACTGTTTTGTCGTTCTTGCATCAAAGATACTTTAGCCAGACCACTAATGGGCAAACAATGGTATCGATTCGTTGAGGGCACGACTTAACTAATTTTTGACTTAAATGATTGCCATCCTTTTCTGTTCTCTCGTGATAGTTTTTTTACAACTACGAATTCGAAAAAAGATCTTCAGAGTTTTGAGATCCTGGACCAATGATAACCCATTTTACTTAGGTCGTAATGATAGCACTCGACTGCCCTCCAGCTGCCTCAAACATCATCGCACTGTATTGTATCGTAAAAAAACGTGAATGTAACTATAAAAAAATATAAAATCGAAATATTACCCACGGGCGTATCTCCGTAGTTTTTATCTGCATCAACCGGGAAGCCTGGTTCCTCATTCGCTGCTTGCTATATGACGCTACTGCCGCCGGCAATATTCCCCGACACAATGCTCAGCTCAGACAGGATACAAAGCAAGATTAACGCCACTTAATAACTTTATACCTCTATTGTAATCAATTTTGAAACTTAATATAATTGGTTTGTTCGTACACCGTCAAAGCCGATTGTGATAAATTGCATGAGAATATTTTGTTGGAGATTTGATCCGTTATTAATTTGATGAGATCGATCGATAGGCAGCACAGCATACCTAACTTCAAAACGACCGAGTTTACCTATAATCCACACATTTAATTAGAAAAATCAGTCTAATAAATAAGCCACGTCGTAATCGTAATATTATAATAACAAGAAGTACATATATTAACCCTTAATAATGTAATTTCGACTGTAATTTATTGGCACTTGCCCTTAATTAAGAGCTTGGTTTAGAAGTTACGTCGTCAGCGTTGCAACCACGCTTAATTTATTTCCCGAAGCTTTATCACCGAAGTTGTGCGCACAAGTTCGCGTGTTGAGCTTTACCGCGCGCACATCTGCTGCCGATATTAAACCGCTTGTGCGTAATCCACTCATCTCAATCACGAATTAGATTCATCGCACAGGCAAAGTTCAGGGCGTCAAGTGCGATTTACTGCACGTCTTTCTTTTATGGCAGCCTTTAGGTGCCTTTAGGTTCTTTTGAGTGGCTCTTGTCGGATTCCGAGCAATCGGAATGTCGTCAAGCATTGAAGCATAGTCGGGGCGTGAGAGCTCGTCGTATCAGTAAATCAGTTGAGAATAAGACGTTATGCACTTACAACTATTATTTATGGCCAATTTGCAGGTGCGACAAATATGCTCTTACATTCATGTGCTAACATAAATGCAGGGCGAAGTACCTACTACCGGATGCTAAATGAGGTATAGATAAGGATAACTAAGTTGAATTTAAAAGAAACCATCGAATTCTCATTAACAGTAACTCCAGTGCAGTTAGTCGAGAGACTAATAAAAATTAATCTTCGGTGAAAATCCTCTTTCTTTAAAACTATGCTTTGCAAAAGCCTCTGGATATAACTGACTAAGGTCACGTCATAAGCTTAGTGAGACCAAATACTTAGTGTAGAACCTTAACCAAATTGCAAGTTGCCACAGTCTCTAGAATTTGCGGAATAATTCATGACTTCATGAGCAACTTACTATGAACTAAGTATGCAAAACCAGCCATAAAACAAGCTTTAGACTTTGTTTACTTTACAAAAACTTTTGCATTGTTTTGCCAAAAAGAGAACTAAATAAAACATGTATTATGTGCCGACTTATTTTGGTTGTGCAATTGTTGATCATGCATGATTAGCTGCAGATCAATGTTTTAAAATGTCTATAAAAGACTCGTCATTTTTTCTCATGACTGGCTTAAGAGCTTTCTATGTACCTAAAGTGCTTCTTTTACTACAAACTGTCCTAAATAATCTGAACGCATGGACTTGACTGAGCAAGTGCCTATTACTCGCCGAAACACTGTGTTTTATTGACTTATTCTTTGAAGAAAGCAGTGTAATTTCTCTATAACAGCTGTAATTATTCAAATAGGTGTATCCCTGTGATCGGGGGTTGACTGTACCATAATTGCGGTATTAGCAGCGGAGCGGGCGACTGGCGGCCGTTGACACTTCTCCTTTGGCGCCCTACTTCGCGGAAATTATGTAGAGCTGGTGGTGGCTTAGGCAACCGCTAAATTATGGAGGGTAAATTGTTACTGTATATCAAACTAGGTACAGTATTTAGCAGTATATTACAGCGTCTAAACGAAAAGGAGGTATCTACTTAAAATAAATATTATAATAAAATTGAGAATTAGTAAAGCTAACTCTGTTATATCAACTATTTATTATTTCTCGGAAGCCACAAAGTTGGACCCTATAGATTAAAAACTAAAAGACAGTTTACACAGTTGACACATTTATTAAACTTATTACGAGACAAAATATTTTTTACATCTAGAATAAATAACATAAAATTAAATAATTACAACACATTTTCTAGTCTCTCAGTCGCGTCAATTTGTCAAATAAATGCAAGTTTTGGCCAATTATTCAGCTACAATAAATTAAGATAAAGTCAAAGGAGAAAGTATTGTAATACTGATTTAGGACGAATACTATCTAGTATTACTCATGCCCGGTGCATAAACCTGATATACAATATGAGATTCAAAACATAGAGGAGATCAGTAGGTAATTATCAAACAAATGCATAGAAACCAAATTATGTATGTAAGGCTGTATGTAGTTTTTACTTCACTCATTACTTATTATCATACTCTTTGGGCAGTACGAGTCGGCCACGTCACGGGTGTGCATGCATTGTTTTCAATGGAACCTACAAAACTATAATTAAAATATATTATTGTTTCCTCGATAGTAAGCAGTCGTCTTATTATATGTGTCAAGTTCTGCTCAATCCCGAGGACGTGGCAAGCCTGCTGCATCACTTCGCTCACAAATTGGACTCCGTTGTCGCTAATCATTCGACGTGCAACACCATAGCGAAGGAAAACTTCAGCGGTAAGTACCTTAGCACATTCAAAACTCGTGGCGTTCTTCAGGGCGAACAACTCTACCCAGCGCGAGCAGACGTCCTCGACGATGAGTATCCATTTGTTTCCATCAGCTGTTTCCGGGAGGGGGCCAAACAAATCCACAGATAATACCTCAAATCTTCGTGTAGACGCTGGTGTTTGAACTAATCCAGCTGGTTTTCTCGTGTCCACCTTATAACGCTGACAGGCGTCACACTTCTTGACATAATCAGCCACGTAACTACGCATCGCAGGCCAATAGTAGCGTCGACTGATCCTCTGCAAGGTGCGGTCCACTCCGAAATGTCCAGCGGTCGGCGCGTCGTGGTAGTCCACAAGGACTTGAGTACGCTCGTGCTCCGGCACCACCAGGCACGGGTCATCATCATCGCTGTCTGGCGCATATCTATACAGCACACCATCGGATATAATATAGCCACGGTTAGCCCAAGGTCTCCCCCTGAACGGTTCGTCGTCTGCCTCCAGGTCCTTGATAATCTTACATACCTCTGGGTCTTTCAGTTGGTTTTCCCTGATGTCCTTTAAGCTCCTGGTAGGTAAATCGGCGACTACGTAGCATAAATCGCATCCGGGCTGCGCGTCAACGCACGGCGGACGTGACAGAGTATCAGCAATGACATTAGACTTTCCTGGTGTGTATTCAATATTCAGGTTGTATTCCTGTAAAGTAAGGGCCCATCTAGCGAGCCTCCCACTGGGTGACTTGGTGTTCATCAGCCACCTGAGGGGTTGGTGATCAGATTTAACAATTACCTGAGCGCCCTCTATATAGCCACGGAACTTGTTCACAGCCCATACCACTGCTAAGGCCTCACGCTCCGTGGTCGTATAATTTCGCTCTGCTGCATTTAGTAAACGGCTCGCGTACTCAATAGGACGCTCATCTAGCCCCTCCCCCTGCATAAGAGCAGCCCCGAGACAATACCCGCTTGCATCAGTGCGTAGCACGAAGGGTTTGAGCTCGTCGGCCTGCCTCAGGATCGGTGCCGATGTCAGAAGCGCCTTGATGCGCTCGAATGCGTCTTGTTGTTCTCTTCCCCATACCCAGGCGCAGTCCTTCTTCAATAGCTGAGTGAGAGGCCAGGCGACGTCGGCATAACCGGGGATGAATCGCCGGAACCAGCTAGAGGTCTGTAAAAAACATTTAAGATGCTTTAGGTTCTGCGGGGCAGGCATATTAGTAATAGCGGCCGTCTTCTCTGGGTCCATGTGTATACCACCAGGTACAATCACATGCCCAAGAAACTTGACAGAGTCACATGCAAAAGAGCTCTTCTCTCTGTTGACTCTGAGCTTGAATAATGCCAGTCTTTCAAAAACAGCTTGTAAATCCTTCATATGAGTGTTGAAATCCGGAGATAACAAGATGATATCATCTAAGTAAGCCAAAACCGTGCTGCCTGATAGGTTCAGGTTATTCTTGAAGCGGTCCATGAGCCTCTGGAAGCATGCTCCACTATTCCGAAGACCCATTGGCATACGCTTAAAGCGATAAGTCCCCAGCGGAGTCACAAAACAAGTTTTATCTCGGTCTGCAGGATCAACCATGACCTGCCAATACCCTGACCTCAAATCCAGCGTAGTCATGTAGCTAGTTGTCTTGGCCGCATGCAATACATCATCCACTCTTGGCAAGGGATACCGGTCAGGTTCGGTCACTGCATTTAACTTTCTATAGTCAACACAAAGGCGAATACCTCCAGTTTTTTTCGGCACGAGGACAACATTAGCTGCCCACGATGACTCACATTCCTCAATGACATCAGCAGCTAGCAGCTTATCCAGCTCCACCTTCAAGGCTTCCTTTCTCCCCTGGGACATCCTGTAGGGCTGGCAAGCGATGGGTTCTTGATCGCTGCTGGTCTTGATATGATGGACAGCGAAGTCAGTGGCTGGCCCCTCCAGCGCAAACTGCTCGACCTTGTCACAAATTAATCTATTAAGCTCCACCTTCTGCTCAGCTGATAAAGCTCTTCCCTCATCAACCCTCAATGAAAGTTCATTGGTGTCGGTGTGCATAAGCTCAGTCTTCGCATTGACCAGATTAAAAGAATGCACAAAGGTGAATATTTGCTGAGGGGAGTCGGTGAAATACCACATTCCCTTTTTTAGATCAGGTACAATACCTGCATTGAAAATAAAAAATTTACCTAATAAAGTTTTAGTGTCCGCCCCGGGGAAAACTAAGAACTCGGTAGGTACAGAGCGGTCTTTAACATTAACTAAAACCGTGCAAGTTAAAACTGTACGTACCTGTACTGTTCCCTCGGCCAGACTCACAGTCCTCTGTGTCTCGGTGAACTCAACACCTTCATCGAGCAGAAGCTGGTATAAGGCAGGGCTTGCTACGCAATCCGTAGACCCTGTATCCAACAAGGCCACTCCTTCATGACCCTGGATGCGGACCTGTATCAAGGGGTGAGAACCGTCGGCACACACACTACCTAAAGAATTAAATTCAGCACGAGCAGGGGTCTCGTTAGATGTTTTGCATTTACTACATTTAGACCTAACCACCCCTGGCTGGCCACATCCATAGCAGCTAATTCCCTTAGCACTAGGCTTATCATTGCTACTGTTATCGCTCTTATCACCATTGCCAGTACGATTCTGAACCGATTTCAAATTGCGGCACTCGTCGGTCGTGTGCCCAAACCCTTTACAATAGGAGCAGCGAGGCCGAACACGCTTGTTTTCATGGTCCCTACCTGTCACTATGCTAGAGGTAGAAGCTTTAGGCTGTTTCGCGGATTCTAAAACGGAGCCCTCAAACTTACTTGGCTCTATTTCGGCTAGAGAATCTTCCACGTTACGCGCGCGCTCAATCAAGTTTTCTATCGAACTCACTTGATCGCGGGGCAAATGTTTACGTACGCGACGGTCTAGCATGCTATAAATCGCGTCCAGCACATACTCTTGCGGCATACGATAAGGTAAGCTCGCGTATAATGTTCGGATACGCGGAATGAAGGCTTCGGCACGTTCTCCTCCTTGCACCGAAGAATTGATTTCGCGAACAACCTTGTGCGGCGGTCGCGGCGCACCGTACATTGCCCGCAGGCGACGCACGGCGTCTTGCCACGAAGAAACATCGCCCTTGATGCCTCGCCACCACACGGCGGCATCACCGGTCAAAAGCATGGGCAACCCACGAATCGCGTGATCGTCGCTGACTCCCGTGCACTCCTTGTAAACCTCGATGGTATCCACGAAGGCTTCGAGCTCATCTGCAGAGCGGGAAGTGCCGTCGAATCGCGCAGAACATCCCGAAAAGTTACCGGACAGCACCGCCGACGCTCCAGCGGACGGCGGGGTTGACGATGAAGGGCCAATGACCTCGGGCCTCAGCGGCATCATCGAGGCGGCGGCGCTCTTCATCACTGAAGCTAAAAGTCCGGATAATCTCTCTTCTGATATCATGATCATTTCGTTTTTTTGTTGGGCTGAATTTTGGACGTCATCATGCTTTTGTTTTCCACCAATGGCGTCAGTAAAAGTCTCTTCGTCTTGAGTACGGCCGGTACTCTTCCTTTTGGGCGACATTTTCTCGTTTCAATGCCCCACGTTGGGCGCCAATATAATAAGACGACTGCTTACTATCGAGGAAACAATAATATATTTTAATTATAGTTTTGTAGGTTCCATTAAAACAATGCATGCACACCCGTGACGTGGCCGACTCGTACTGCCCAAAGAGTATGATAATAGCGCGAGTGAAGTAAAAACTACATACAGCCTTACACATTCGAATAACAAATCCTTTCAAATCACAATCCATTCACAATTTACGCGACTAAATGCGATAGGCGCTCAATATTTATTTGTCTCAAATCCTGCGTGAAATATGAACAGTCAAATCGCTCTCATGAATACAAATTGTACTGTCTATTGAATTCGGTCGATTTATCTCTGACCGAACTGTAATTACGCTGCATCGCAGAAACCATTCATCAATTTCTTATTCGCAAAACTCGATAAGTTAACGGTTTTCATTTGTAAATTTAATTTCAGCTTTGTGACATTGTTTTAGGGTTGGGACGATATTCCATTATGTACCCATCGATAGTCTTACCAACACATTGATTGATTTTAGTTTATACTTATTAGTTCAAGGCTAAATAATACTAAAAACCTGAATATCCTTTGCATAAATTTAGGCCATGATTTATTATTATTCTCGAAAAAATATTATTAACAAAGCTGGCTTATTTATTTCACTTAAAATAGGTATTACTCGAAACATAGAAGAGGAAAACTACATATTTATTAATGTGTTATGAAAAACTGCTCAATTAAATTATTTGTACATAGAACGTTTTTTTTTATTTATTTATTTATTTTTATTTATTTATTTTATTTTTCTTTATTCGGAAAACTTACAGCTAATTATACATTCGTAAGTGAAGATACAGTAAATTTGAACAGAGCCATTTACAAGTTTTCGCCAGTAAAAACGTTAATGAGTGACATTGCCTTATGGCATTTAAATATGAGAGGTACAGTGGTTTAGTGAAAAAATACAGAAAGTAAGTTTTAAAAAAAAATTAGCATGGTAAAATACAAAGAAACATTATTATATCGATAGTGCAAGATGATGATAATTTTGGAAACAACAAATTATAGATACATACACAAATTATCCACCAACGAAATATTTTATTCAACAATTGAATTTTCGCCGAAAAACTTATCATTGAACAATCGCCTTACTTCTACTCGCTTGGTTGAGAATAGATCAATGGACTTAGTGTAATCGTCATTGAACTTTTTGCCGACTCTAAATATAAATGTATTTAGTCTGTAGTTGGACCGTGTAAAGGGAAGGGACATTTTAAGATAAGGATGACGACTACTTCTGCTACTAGGCACTTTAAGTTTAAGTCAAAAGTTAAGATTCTCAGTATTTTGAAACAAACAAGTTTCAAAATACTGAGAACCTTAACTTTTGAATAAAATAAAGAAAAAAATGTAGTTTCTTTTTAAAAAAAACGTTCAAAACCTATTTGCAGCAAAGCTTGCTTCAAAACCGTTGCAAAAGAAGCATAGTATACTTAATCACAATTTTCATACCACGGTATAGGTAAATTATCGATAATGTTAAACCACTGATGTGACAAATCACTAGCAGACACTGCTGCGGCACCGTTAATCAGTGGTCGCGTGTTCATATCGCAAATATTTATCGATAGTTTTTTTATCGATTTTTTAAACCACTGAAATGCCACATCACTAGCGGACACTGCGGCATCGTTAATCAGCGGCGGTGTGTTCATATCGCAAATATTTATCTCCAGCTAATGGAAATATTGGCTCCAGCGAGACTCACCTGCCCGCGGACGGGGATCTCTATTAATTGTGTGATCTGACCCTTATTAGGACATATGTGATACTAAGATTAATAAACAGCTCTTGAGACTGGCAGTGAGTTTGTGTTCAAGTCAAAAACGTCATTTCAATTCATAACGACGTCTAATCCATCTAAGGCCCGCAGTAATGTCATTTTAGTACAAAACGGCCTGTCAAATCCCTACTTAATATTTCACTTAATCTTGAGATCGTTTAATAAAATGCAGGCCTTAATATCGCTCTTCTTAAATACGGGCCTTAAAATCTATAACACAACTAAATAGCAGGCACTAAAATAACAATATCAGCCATGCACCTCTCCCTCCAGTGTTTTCTTCAGCCTTTATTGAAAGGCGGATCGGTAAGTAAGAGCAGGACAAAATACGGAATGTAAAGATCCACATAAGATCACTCCCTGAAGTTTGGTAAGGAATTTTTTTTTACTCCCTGTATTCAAGAAACTGTTTTATCCTGTATCAGGCGTGAAGGTGTATCTATAGTGTGCTTTATTGATCACAGATGATTTTAGAAGGCTTCCTGCCTGATTTCTGTATTCCAATTTTCAAGCTTTGATAATATGCAAAGTTTTCTACGTACACAAATTCAATGTCAACTCTTCCTATTTCACCGTATAGCTAAATCCCTTACGGGACAGTTCGGTCGTAAAGCAAACATCTGCCTGACAAAGGCTGCACTGCATCTGTTACGCCACCAAAGTGTTCTATACACAGATTGCAGTACTCTAGTAGTACCCATGATAGTTGAATGTTTAGCTCCTCATGGCTTTATCAATTTATTTTTATAAAAAGCACTGACAGTTTTTATGTTACAAAACGTGAAAATGCTTAACATGATTGTAGGACCAAAACTTACGCCAAATGGCATGGAAATGTGGAATCCCACTCGACAAGAAAAACGAAGATTGCTACATTTTACAGTATTTTCGCGAAAAGAACCAAAACAGTGACTTGGGTAAATAATACAATATCATTTTCAATAATATACAGCAATGTTTATAACCCTAAATACAGGGTTGGCTCGTGCCTCTCGGTGGGGTGTATATGAGCTGATGAAGAATGTTTATAGAATCATAGTTTCTCGCCCACTGTCAGTTCTCCAGCTACAAGCTGTCTGCCGCCAATCTGCGCGGTTAATTATTCTGCCGCATGCCACACACCCTTTGTTATTCAAATTAAGATGCTCAGCTTGCAGTGTGCACACACTCTGTATGCTATTTATTGCTAGGATATTTCAATGCAATAGTGGGTTGGTTGGAGTGGATAACTCGATGGCTCTTTAGGAACAAGCAATGTATAAAATACGTAAATGCGCTTTTAAAGGTGCATTTTTTAGTAATATAGTATTTATGTGTGTTATTATTTAGGTAACTTAGCTCTAGATACAAAAATATATTTTTTAACATAAGTACGTGAAAATATTACTAGTAAATCTGTGGTCAATATAAATAATTTCGCTAACGTATAGCCAATAATTCTGTAACCGCAAACCACCAATAATATTTCCATGAAAAGGTAACTGTAATTTTTTTTAACTACGGTGAGCCATCAAGCGAACCATACGCTTTATTTATTTCTAGAAATTATTTAATTATACACTATACTAACTCAACATTTCCTTTCAAGAACTCCATTTAAAAGTGTTGTAAAATACTGACAAGTACACCAACGATCCGTTCAGTGAAGACATTGAGACGTGTGTCTCTTCTGGTGTGCTCAAGAACGCTTTTATCATCGAGACATGTTCTAAAGAAAAACAGAATTTGTTTCAAGAAAATACCTTGTTCTAGTGATGAATGTTTAAGAAATGTGATGAAAGCAAGTGGCTTCTGTAAAATTTGCTTCAATTTATTTATATTTGGATTATTGGTACGAAAAATAAGAATATATTAAAAATTATGTGTTTTTTGCCGACCTGTTGCTAAGATATACTTCATTTCCTAAATAATATTAGAAATAACAAATCAAAAAATTTCTTAGTTGGTTAAAGCGTAGGGCCGGTTTTCCAAAGACGCGGGCTCAAATCCTGTCGGCGGATGAAATTTTTGATTTGTTATTTCTAATATTATTTAGGAATAATATAGCGCTGTGAGTGCAAAAAATCTATGAAAAATACTTCATTTTCCTATTTTCATTTTCATATACAGATACACTCGTAAGTACACGAGTTCGCGAAACGCCGCAACTTCTTTGTAACGGCTTACTGCGCGCGATCTGGAGCTGTTTCCGCGAAATCCTTGCTAGGCGCCGCCATGTTTGCTGTAAAATTCACGGCTGGATCCTTCAGGAATGTGAAATACAGCATCGTACAATTTGGACATGGCTTGTTGTTCTATTTTTTGTAAAAATATTTTTCTTAAATAAGTGAAAAAGATTGGATAATGCTAAAAAACATTTCACGAAGCATTTGTTCATTAGTGGATTTGTAAAGTAAATTGTGTTTTTGTAATGAAGTATAATGATGGAATGTGTATTGCTGTAGCTACTGGGAATCAACGTAACGTCTTAATTGCAAAAAATTGTTACCCTCGAGTCCATCAAGTGGATTTTATTTTGTAGTATTTTACGGCATTCATCTGATACAATCAATTATTTTAGGTAGGAGAATGGAAAAATATGCGGTGATTTTACATAGACAACACCAACACTTCATGGGTTGTGAAGTAATTTCGGCTGAAGGACTTGTTTCCACGCCAAGACTCTTTAAAAAAAAAAAAAAATACACAAAAATACTCATAAAACGCATGTAAATTCGCTTGGCAGTGTTACTATCGAGTGTTGCCAGATCAAAGTGATTCGCTTTTGTTCCGGGTGAGGGCGCGCGCGAATCATTCCGCGCTAGTTCAGTGATTGCTTTCTGACGTTGGATCGGGCCGCACCACTGTCGAGCAGATCATATGAATCGATCTCAAAGTTATCAAACTAAAGATAATATTAAAATCACATCCTGTCACATTTAAAAAGAAATATTGAAAAACGTCAGGAGATTTGCTATAGTTGTTCTATAGTTTCACGCTATGTCCGCAAAATCTTATTGCGACGCGTATTTTATCCGCCATCCTGAGACATGGCGGCCAAATTGGACAGGTAACGCGTAAAATCATAGATTTCGAAAACCATAAAGATTAATCTCCTGTCAATTTTCAATTTAAGTTTAGTTAAATTTAAATTTAGGTGGCATCTAGAATTAAGCCCAATGGGCGCTTTTCCACTAGACGGCACGTCAACGGCAACGGCACGGCGACGATCACGTGACAATATCTATGGGAATCGATGACATGCCGTGACGGTGCCGTGCCGTCAAGTGGAAAAGCGTGTCATATAATTTTATTGATTTTCATACATTATCTCACCTACGATATCGTCGACGGTACCTAGCCGTCGCCGTTGCCGTTGACGTGCTGTCTAGTGGAAAAGCGCCCATTGTATCACAAGTGCAAATGTTGAAAACTCGCCACTCTACTCGTAAGGGTTCAAGCACTGGCCACTGATGCCACTGTGCCACTGGACAGGACAATAACATAAATAGTAGTTTAGTTGAGGACGCGGAGCACGGTCGGGTGCACGCCAGGGCCAATAGCCCCCGGACCATCAGCGGATTTATACTCGAGGAGAAAAATAGATTTAAAAAATCGCTAAAAAAACCTACATGCTGGACTGGGAGCGATATAAAAACATAGACCGTGCCAGCTGCTTCTCTTCGTGTACCTACTGTGGAAGCAAGAACATGGAAACGAGCGTTTTTACATTGTAATTTATATCACTCTAGAATAACTTATAAAATTCTAAACCTGGTAAAAAAATACAAGTATAAGTGGATTTGCTTACCCCATAAGGGATACAGGCGCGACTATATTTATGTATGTAGTTGAGGACGCGGAGCACGATCGTTAGAATGTCGGGTCCAATAGCCCACGGACTATCAGCGGATTTAAACTCGCCACGTGCACACACTGAATATAGATAACACTAGAAAAATACAATACAAAAAATATAAACATAGACATAGAATATTCCAGTTGCATCTTTTTACTTTCAGGCTTTCCTTTTAATAGGATACTGCGGCTGATAATGCTGTTCACGTGGCCAAATTCAACAACAGTGTAGTGTCTGCCATCGACACGCAAGAAGAAGTATAATGGTACCCTCGACGATATGGATATTCTACTTTTTATCTCGGGCAAATAATTTCCTTTTCACTTCCACAAAAAAACTCGTTTGGCTGCGCGTGAATTCGTGGTAAAGAAAAGTTGGATAAAAAACTGTATCTACGGCGTGAAATTTACCTTGGAAGGCTTGCTGAATTAAAATATATTCTGCGCGCCTATCTGGAAATAATATATTATTTTTATGGCTTCCTTTATTGTGCTACATATTTCGCACGTTGGAATTATTACTAAACTATATTTGCAGTATGTCAACGGAAATTTCTGTAACTGATGATTCAGTCTGCTATTTATTATGACCATTGATTATGACAAAAGAATCATAATATTTATTTTACTTCTTATTTTCATATTTATATGGTGTTGTGTTTCCTGACATTAAGCTGTTGTCCATTAAGCCGTGTTTCCATTATGCAAGCACTTACACACAAGTATGACGTCACATTGGCGTATAATTTACTTACATTGGAAACATCATTTTTCGTACAAGTTTTTACTGGCACGGTGTTATAACTTGCGCGTGCAACTTATGAGCACATTTAACTTGCACAGCGTAAGTTTTTTTCCTTTACAAGTTAAAAACTACATGCGTGTGACTTGCAGCTTGCATGGATGTTAAGATTTCTATTGTGCAAGTTACATGTAACAACAGGCGCGCAAGTTACTGACACAATGGACACCCGGCTTTAATATCCAAAATGGCCGGCACTTTGCTGCTAAATAACGTCGTGATTTGAGTCACTCCTGTCCTGAGGGACCGACTACTGAGGCTGCTTTGCTTTGTGAGCGACTGGGAGTATTCGTGACAAGGGTAATTAAATAGATGAACAGTTTTTCCTTTTTTAATAATAATCATAAAAAAATAATAATAGCAAATCTGTTTTTAATAATAATTTTCCTAAACGGAATTACTTTTGCTATTAAATAAATAGTTTTAAAATTTGTAGGTATAGTAAAACTTGTGCAGTTTCATGAAAAGGTTATTGATTGGTATTTTCCTTAACTTGACTTTGATTTTTGTCAATAAACTAAATTACTGCAAGTTCTACGCCGTAGCGTCGTAGCAATATTCGTAGCAAACTGCTACACAGTAGAAGCTAAATCATTCTCAGTCCTCACTTTTGTTTTGCAATAAAGGAGCCCAGACAAAAAGCGTGTAATTTCCCACCTGAAGCCTCTTGTGTCTTACGAAAAGGGAGAATAATGAAGAAAGATGTGTGTGTTCTCCGCGGGACATAATTACAGACGAGAGAAATTCTGTCTCGACGTGTTTAATTCACGCTACGAGACTTTTTTTAAGTTAGAAAGCGTTTTTAAGTCCCGTTTTATGTATACCTTTAACCATTTTTGTAGACATGTTTAACAGCTGCTTCACTTGTGAGTTGTGTAGTGATATTCCAGATTTTATTATTTGCCGTACAAAGAATGCTTAGCAAGCAGTAAAATTTCACGAGGATTCCCTCCTCCTGGATCCAACCCTTATAAACACGCAGGCAGATAAAGGGTGATGGTAAATGCTAACCTAATCTAACCCATGCTAGCTTAGATTGAATTGAATTAAATCTATTTACATTTTATTATGAAAATATATTTTGTTTAAAAAAGCGCTTGAAATCAAATCTGCGAAATACTAAACAAAAATTACGCGTAAAAAAGCTGCGATAAAATGCTAATGGGCTGTTAATACAAGCAGGCAATAGCTCTGTAAGGTGCAAACAACATTTTGGACATTCAGAATATCAATAAACTGATAAAACACCCTCCGTACAGTCCAACACACTCTTCTAACACCCCCTTTTGAGCTAAATTCAACTCTATTGCAAAGACGGAAAGAGATTTTATGTGCAGAGTGGTCTGTAGCGGACTGCAAGTGTAAAATTTTACGAGAACGTATAAAATCGGACAGCGCTTTGCTCATATCGTATGTGCAATTTTAATTTTATTGGCTCTGTATGAGATGTTGAACCCTATATTGTTTAGTGAGGTTATTTACAATTTGATACAGCATGCAGCTTTAAACTTTACACGATAAAAAATATAGTAAGCCCTATCAGGTTGTTTAGTAACTCATTTGAAATAAAAAGTACCACGACTAACCCGTAAGAGGTAGGCAGTGCGTCAACGAACAGGTGTGCTTTTGAGGATCTTCAGGTGACCTTCAGATACAACAGATTTTGCTAAAATTCTGTTTGTCAGCCTTCGTACAATGGTGTGGGATGGGATCTACCTCCTAGTGGTCCACCCCGGGCAACGGCAACACAGGCTTGCCTGTGAATCAGTCCAGTTCTACGATTCTAACAAAGCGGTGGTAGGCTCCGCAAGGGGCCGCCTGGCTCGCGACCACCCTCTCACCGGAGTCCGGCGCCAAACAGCTTGCTGTGTTCCGTCGGTGTGTGAGACTACCAGTGCCTTAACAGGCATCTTCTGGGTTTGCTCGCTCCATCGTCGACTCTGTCACGGTCATCCCTGACCATTGTTTCTAGAGTCAAGAGCAAACTCATTTCGAGTAAAAAAAAAAAAAACTTCGAATCCTTAACAGCATGCTAGAAACGAACATCTGGTATAATATTTTTTTTGTTACTATTGCTAGAATATTTATGATGAAATGTTACGATCTCTGTTACATTTTATATTCTGTTTGTATTTTCATACAGTTTAATCACGCTACAAATAAAATAAAATTGATCTAAACAATCTGTGAAAATATTTTTGATAGTTATTTGCCATTCGTTACAAATATAATTTTGTTTCAACGAAAAAATCTGTTGTTCCATTTTAACATTGTTTAATTTAAATGCCTTTGATATAATAGGCAATAAAACGAAGTCAAAACATTATAGTACAAAGTGTGATAATCAAAAAACAAACGATAGCCAAAGATAATTGTTATCACACTGATAAGAAAAATCATCATCAGCTCATTACATCTCCACTGAAAGGCAAGAGCCTACCCTGAATTAGGGCGATCGGGCCTTAGTCGACCACGTGGGCCCAGTTACAGATTGGTTGTCTTTACACACAACACAACCTTTGAATTTCTTCGCAGGAGTTTGCAGGTTTTCTTACGATTTCCTTCACCATAAAAGCACCGAATATAAACGTACATTATAAAATTTGGAGACCGACATACATATTGGTTGGCTCCTATGCACAGAGTGCCACCAGAAATAAATCAATCCCTTTTTTTGTCAAACAAGAGTACTGGTACTGAGGGATGAAAGAGCTAATAAAAATCCCAGTATAACTTTATGGCACACTCATGAGTTTTCTTTAGGTACCAAACCAGATTTAGTCAAGTACCTCTCAAGACAGTCTGTAGTACCATTGTTTGGTTTAAAAAAAAAAAAATTACCTTTAGGGCCATTTTGTCGACTTCCTAATTCAAGAAAATTTACCAAGCCATAAATTCGTTGTTAATTCAATATTCAGTATTGCAAATATCCATTTCAGTTTCGTGATAATATCGTAGTATTCACCTAAAAGCAACAAAGTTAACCCAACTTGCTAATAATGGCGACTACCAAATTAAAATTGGGTCGTGTAATGCCACATAACTATCTGAGTAGGCCGGGGAATAATGTGAAATTAATTTAGGCTAACTAGATTTAGCTTGTATATTTTATCCGTATTATTAATTTTGACGATGGTCCCAACTAAACAATTTCAACATAGGAGGTTTTGCAAAGAATCGCAGTCCAGCACCATTTTTTTTAAAAGAGGGTATTCGTAAACAGATTTTAATACGTCAAACGCTCTACCCTAATCCCATCGTCAACCGATTACGACAATTATTGGGAAATAAGCTCAAGGTTAAATAAAAAAATATTTTGGAAGTCATATCTTTTTATAAGGTTAGTATTTCTAAGAAATAAGGTAAAAGAAACCTAGATCTTATTTATCTTATTTAGCCGTTAGTGTCCCACTGCTGGGTAAAAGCCTCCCTCCGGCGAGGGAGCTTATTTTCCATAAATTGCCTTAATCGGAGGGATTAGTGCAGTGTTTGTATGAAAAAAAATTCGAAGTATGTACCCTCTTCTTGTGGAGTACACTGCTTTTTCGTCTAGACTAGAGATGCCTAGATTCAAGAGCAAATAAAAATATAAAAAATAAACGATGGTAGCAGTTCATCTGCAAAGTTCAAAGAGTCGTAATGTAAAGCACTTCCCCACAGAATAATTCCGTAGCTAACATTTGTATCGCTCGTTAGAGGACAAACTTTGTTCGGGGCTCCGATGACATAGTAATGAGCTGAATGCTTGTTTGTTTGTTTGTTGTATGATTAAATTTATTTTGCGCCGGGTTTGGACGACATGTTTCGCGCTCCACTGGATTTACTGGTGGATGTTTGTTGGGTAATATAGTGATGTGTCCGGAGGGTATAGTCGCCATTGTATATTTATATTGTATGTTTTGTAAGAATATATAGTTTATTTATTTAAAAAAATATACACATTTTGTTTATTGTAAGAGCTTTTTAAACATTGTAAGTTTCCACAAAAAAAAAAGTCTTAGTTTTCATAAATTTTTTTGTTAGCCTGTTGTATCCCACTGCAGTTTCATAACTTTGAAAAATATTGAAAATACGACTTGTTATGTTTAAAATTATATACCAAACGATTTAAATGGTCTAACTTATCTTCAGACGAAATTTTATTTCAGTTTTCAAATATAAAAAAATTAAAACTGCCAAGATAAGGTTTAACTACTATAATGTCTGGTCAACTATTTTCCGGAGACGACAAGGAAAAAGTTCAAATTTCAAAATGGCCGCGTATTTCCGAAGCCAATACTGGCCAGACCGTAATAAATTCAAGATCCTGGGACCGTTGAAACCGATGCTTATCTGCGCCGGTCCCAGTTCGAGGCCTAAATAGCTGTTTTTGTCTCTCGCCTCGGGCTGTGCTGATAGTTCGGTAGTTCGGTAGAGAGACTTTAGAACAGCGATTTGATGATCGACTGTCTACTTTAAACTATTTTGTGAATAAGCAGTACAAATTTAAATTTCAAAGGAGCTTTGCATTTTTCTATCTGGAGGTTCCGAGTAATAATTTTCAGGGAATTTGAGTTCTTTTCTAAAGAGTGTTAAAAACAAATAGACGAATAAAACGATAAAATACAAAAACATAACACAAAATGAAGAAGCAGAATGTCAAAGAAATAAAAACATTGCTGAAGAAGAAATGTATCATTTTAATGTGTTATAACGATGAGCCAGAAGCCTAGTATCAGCTGTACAGATTGGTCGACTTCACACACAACCTTTTAAATTCTTCTTAGTGGTGTGCAGGTTTCCTCACGTTGTTTTCCTTCACCGTGAAAGCGCCGAATAAACGTACGTAAGTACATTATGAAATTCGGAAAACGGAAAACACATTAATACGTGGTAGGATTCGAACCAGGCCCTAACTGCTACACTGTCGGGCTTACTGGACTACAATAATATGAATAGACTACAGTCGATAGCTCGAGTGCATGGGATAATCTGGGATTAGTACCCTCTCGGTCTTTTCTATTTCATTTTATTGTTTCTAGACGACACTTGTCCCTCTTATAATCTTGGAATTCAACTTGGTATAGATAGATATAGCTCCTTAGCTAGGTTTCACACTGGGTACTAAAGTTATCAGAAATCTGGAGATTATTTTTGATTTGTTTGTTGAATCAGTATTTCAAAATTGTATTCAATTTTATTAAAAGGAGAGGCCGTCAACAATATTTGGATGATTATAACAATCAATTATTTTACCCATTTAGTTCGAAATAATAGGTACCTACTTATAAACTTTACAGCTCAAAAAAATATACCGCCTCACTAAATTGCACGTATCTTAGAAATGAATAAAGAAATGTGGATGTTTTACCATCACATAACGGTGACCCAAAAATAGACGCAAAAATAAACAGACGCAAAAGACACAAAACCGTAAAAGCTGATCTGTGTTCGCTTACTTTTGTTTCAAAAGCTGTTTGCTAATACTATTTGCAATTTCACGTTACAACTGCAATATAAGAACGTAACAGCTTCGAAACATCCAAAATACAATTTTCATATTTTACAACCATCGCAAAAGAGATGGAATTTTCCACAATATTCCGACACGAATTTAGGAAGTTCGCACACTGAAGATTTTATGGAATTTCGCTGCAATACATTACTAAATGAATTCATATTTCTGTAAAATAAACCTTTTGAAAGGCAACGAGCCGTGAATGGGCCGAAGCTGACGTGAAGTAGGCAACTACGCCTACGATATACAGAGTCATTTTTAATTAATTAAAAGCATTCAATTCAAAACTATTCATAAAACTTTTTTAGAGATATAACTTATAATTACAAGGTAGCTCAGTATAAATACCAGTTTTAATGAAATACAATACAATGCAGTAAGGACATGTTGATTGCCATATTTTTTACTTGAAAATATAAAAGAGGCAAATGAAACAAAGCACAAACTGCCTAAAAATGTAAGTGGCATTTTGTGGGTTTCGAGATACAAACTTTTTGGTTTTTGGCATCCGCCTGTTTCTAGTCTTGATTTTAAATTTAAAAAAAAATAAAGGAGAAAGTAAATCCCACATATTTTTCCCGCCCGAATATTCGTTCGCTTGGATTTACGTACTTTCTTTCCTTTTTTCAAGGGAATAGGTGTAGTATAAAAATTGATTTTTCACATTGACGTAGGTCTATCTTACAAAGTTAAGAAACAGTCCTATTATACTGTTCGCAAAACTTTATTATGGGTAGTGACCTCAGAACAATAACTAAAGCAATAGAAGGAAAGCTAAAATAAGAATTCAGAAAGATCATTTGTACTGTTCTAGCATACGACTAAAAAGGTAGTGACAACTCCAAAGAGAAGCACACAAACCCGGGTGTGACGTCACTGACAGGTGCATATTAGGGTAAGAGACAGACCAAAGTACCTACTTCTCGCAATACCAAAAGTACCTATCTACCTTAGACACTGATTATCATAACTGAAATAAAATAACACTGGACTAACCTTCTGGTTGGTGATGTGTGTTCGGCGTTCTCGACCGAGAACCCTCCGGGCTCCGACCGGGCTCCGAGCTCCGACCGCGGCGCGTCGGGTAGTGTGGCGAGCGGGAGCGCGTGCGCAAGCGTGTACATGACCGTGGTAACGGTGTACGCGATCGTGTATACGACCTCGTAACGTCTTCTAGAACGCCGACGGTGTTTACGTTTTGTGTAACGAGAATCACGCACTTTCCGCTCCAACTTTCTTATTTGTTCCTTTAAATAATAGTAATCATCGTCGTCCGCACGTGAACACTTCCTTTTAGGCATTTTTGAACACAAAATTCACTGTAGAAATCACGAATCGAAAACGAACGTCCGACAATGGCGACGCACTACAACGCGAATGAAGTTTCTAGACCGGTCGACTGAGGGCGTGTGTGGTACATCTACCCACAGAATTAAAAAAAAAATGTAAACAATAGGTACCCGCAGTAGGTACCTACCATACTACCTATTTATCTCAAATATAGTGCGACGATGGCGAGTTGCTACAGCCAACTACAATGTGTTAAATGCTAATCCTAAGGACGAAGCATGAAGCATAAATATCATTAATTTTCACGCGAAAGAGAAATACCTACGTACATACGTAGATACTTTCACGCCTGTATCCCTAATGGGGTAGTCAGAGCGTCAACAACCCAAACAAAAGTTATTCCGTCACGTCTGACAATTTTGAGAAGTACCTGATTCTACAAAAAAATTGTTTTTTTATATATAGCGAATCTTTTTGTACAACATTTTAAAGCAAAAAGGAATCAATTTTCGTAAAGTATTTTTTCTTAGTACGAAGCGAAGTAGGTAGGTACTACCTAAGAGTTGAAAGAAGGTAGAACAATTTTGTATGAGAGAGTTACACACTTAAAACCTTTTACAAACGCAAATTAGTTAGGACCGCACATGCGAGCTAAAGAATTTACATTTCTTTAAATGAATGGCGAAAAGTCAAGGGTCATTCCCGCGAAAGCATTAATTAGCTCGCAAGTTTCCTGTTGCAAAGAAACGGGACTATTTTATAGCTAAGTATACTAGCTAGAATCTAGACATGCCTTTGAAAGGGTAGCAATACGCACTTGCGTAACGTTCGGTACCGAAAGTTCCGTTCAACACGTTGTCAAAGCTTTTTTGTATATAACACACCTGCGGAAGATTCAGCTCTGCGCCACGCACGTATCACTATTAATACACTTGTAGGTAAGTATTTCGGACACAATAAGTTATTATGAAAAGTGGCGTAACCTCTGATCGGTTACAACTTAAAAGTATATTTCTTCTCTTCTTCATACATAATGCCTGAATAAGAAAGCATTTAAGTGGTATGTATTCCCTTCTTTCTAGTGTAGCATTTTTGTTTTTATAAATAGCTTCAAGTCACAGGTTACCACAAAATGCATAAATTAGTTGGCTTTCCTGTCGCAAAGAAACAGCACTATTCAAAGTATTCAGAAGCCACGAGAAGGATTCGAGTCGACTGATTTACGAGCTCGCTCAAAGTGGGACTCGACTCATAATAGATGGCAGTCTCCGACCAGCGGCCGAAACAAAGGGGAAGATAGAGATACACATCTTAAGAAAGAGCGAAACGAAACGAAAATTGGTATAATTTAGTGAGTTATTCCATTATTTAATTGTTCGTGAAGGCGCGATAACCTCGGAAGTTGCGCCGAGTTTCGGTAACTAGGTGCTGTTGGTCGGAGTGGGGTTTTTTGAGCTGACGGAGTTTGTGTTTTGATCGACTGTCTTACTACTATAAGTTTTGAGACTTTCGCGGTTGTTCACTGCAATTAGATTTTTGTTATGAACGGGATTATTACCACGATTATGTTTATTCCGGGCGTCTACAAAGTTAATTGCAGCTGTGGGAGCTCGTACATCGGTCAGACCAAGCGAACCATTGTCGACCGCATGAAGGAACACATTCGAGCTGTGAAAAACAATGATACCCGGACGTCGGCCATTGCTGAACACCTTAATCAAACCGAAACGAACCACTGGATTGAATTACATAACCCCCAAGTACTGTCGACGGAACGCCACTATATACCGCGTTTAGTACGAGAAGCAATCGAGATCACGAAATACAATAACTTTAATCGTGAAGATGGTTTTAAACTGTCCGGTGCGTGGAATCCAGTGTTAAACGTTTACAACCGCAAAAATGATTCGAGGTCGAAATCGCGAGTAGATACCGTGAGTGTAGTGTGTCGTGAGAAACTAGTGAGTGACAATGGTAGAAGTCAAAGTGAACGCAGTCGTCGCGTCCGAAAGAGGGTAGACCGATATGGTTTCCCTTAGAAGACGTCAACATTCGCATCGCCAGTCTACTCGTGACCATGGAGTTTGAAACAACTCCGAAATATCGAGGTAACAATAAACATAATCGTGGTAATAATCCCGTTCATAACAAAAATCTAATTGTCTTACTACTGTTTAATCTGTTGAGAGATGGAGTAGTTTGCTTAGGATTTGCAGAAAGAAAACGGTTACGTTAATTAGATAAAAAAAAGAAAGTGAAAATTCATCAAGCCAGTGATTTATACCAATGAATTTGAGTTTAAAATTGGTTTAATACAAGTGTATCTGCCTACCTGCTACAACAGTTCGTTTGCTATGATATTTTTTTCGTTGAATATTTTCCTAAAAGTGACACAAAGATGAAACTTCCTCGAACGTCGCTAATTGAGTAAGGCAATTGAAAATTGGGGTAGTCCTAGTTGTACTGGAATGTTGCCGCGCTGATGTAGTTGTAGCAGGTCACACATAATCTGTTTATCTTTCCAATTGCAACGAAATATGTTTAAAATGGAACAGTAATGGAAACAACAATTCCAGCACCAGCATAATTTACCTAAACGCCGATAACCTAAAACTCGCAAATAGCTGCAACCGTTAACGTGGCCGTTTTAAAATAGGTCGCAAAATAAATGTTCTAAAAATACGAGCGCGGCGGGATTGCAATTGTTTTAGCGTTCGGAAACCCGCGCGGTTTCGGTTCGCAATTTGGGTTCGATTTGCATCACAATCGAGTGTGATTGCACGCGGTGGGCGCTAGTGGGCGCTAGTGGGCGCGAGTGGGCTGAAATAGGCGATCGCGACCGCGGCATTAAGCTTAGATCATGCGGAAATATATGCATTTTTTTTCAATATGAATATTAATTATGACGAAACTGTATACCTATGCATCGGCAGCGAAAAAAGAAAATTCTAAGTTTAGTACATTTATTTAAACAAGCAAACATTGAAACTTTCTATTTCCTTAATAAAACGGTGTATTGCGCTTTAGGCAACTTTCTTTCTATAGAAATGCTAAAATGACCCTAAATTTTTGAACGACGTAGCGAGGCCCTATTATGAGAGCATTGGCAACTACCTACTCCGTACGGGACAGAGGAGTGACCATAATAATTATGTACGGTTGGACGTTGTAAAATCTGTACCAGTAGTGAAGATTTCCGTGATTTAGTTTCGACCAATGCACTCAACAACCAAATACAGTGTTTGAATCTAAACAGGGTGTAACAATGATAATAAGTACTTTTCACGAGAGCAATCGCGTGAGTAGTAGACAGTGCAGCCGGCGCGGTCGAAGTGTGCCAACGTAATCATGTTTTGGCTGTTGGCCCGCACTAAACTGATTCCCCCACAGCTACACGAATATTTCTACAGTTATAAAATCTAGCAGTAGTGGAGATTTCGGCGATGCATTTTGGCTCCCATGTATGGAATTATAATCTGAGTAAATGAACCAAATACAGAACTTTACAATATTGTATTGGGCTTGAGCTTCCGATCCGGACGTCGAGAGAACATTGTCACTACCTTGTGAAATCTCCAGTCGCTCTTTGACCTGAAAACATAATATAGCCAAGATCGTTATTTTTTTCTCAATACTATTTTAATCTACGTTATTAATTTTTCTGTGAAGTCATCTTCTTTTAGTTTCAAATCCAATAAAGTAAGAAAATAAGAGCCTAAAACAAAAATTTTTGAAAAAGTCTCGTCAGGTTTTATAGCAAAGTCCTCGATACCTAAGTACAAACACTACGACACTGACGACACTAAGGTTTCATTCACACCGAAAAACGACGCGATTAAATATATTATAGAACTTTATTTAATATGCAAAAAGATAGACATTTTATTCATTTCAACTCGAAAAAAAAAATCCTCGCGGTGGCGTCGCGCTGCGCCGCACGGTGCTGCCTGTCACTGCATCTTCAAGCAGCTTGACGCCGCGTCGCGTCGCGTCGCTTTCTGGTGTGAACTGACCCTAAAGCAAAGAGTCTGTGAGTACATAGCGCTATCTGCGTCCTTGGAGACTTCATAAAAGTGTTGGATGTTATCGGGGAGCCGTTAGAGCGAACGACGTAGTTTTTTCCCTTCACTGCTGCATTTTCTCTGTATTTGCATTGAATTTTCTTTTTAAACAAAACTTGGTCAATGACGTGTTGGAAATTTTAGGTTCGGTTCAGTTTTTATTGAAGAAAAACTTAAATTGCTTAAAATTCTCCATATTTAAATCTATTTGGAATAAGTATCAAAATATTAGCTGACCACTGTTTAGGGTGTGAACATATCCACAACACTGAACAACCTTTCGTTAAGGAACGTAGCTCGAAATATGAAAAAAAAAATTGCTCTCTTATTTCTATACATAATACTAGTCGAACAGCTGATGGAATGTACAAGTTTTCCATATCTCGATTTATGTTCCTTGGGGAAAGTTGTTCAGTTTCATGGGTAGTTTCACACCCCAGCTAATAAATTTACGTCCATTTTTTAAATTTCTAAAAATTTAAATGTTTAATTACTTCACTTAGTAAATGCTCTATCTTTAAGGTAACAGATTAAATATTAAGAAACCGAACGAACACCAAAAAGTGAAACGCGCTTCAATTTAATAAGCAAAGGTACACGTTAACCCTTTCATAACGGAACCCAATACCAATAACTGTGCAAGAGAAAATAATGAACACCCAGTTGAAAAGGAATCGAATTACGCTGAAAAAGCAGCGGCGGTTTAAAAATATACTTTAGAGATGAAAACGAGTCTCTCTCAGCTCAAATCGCGTTCGGGGTGATATAAAATGGCATTTATTAAGATATCAAAATACTGTGAGCTGCGAAGCCGTATACGGGCCATAAACATTCACTTCTTCATATTTATAAGGAGGTGTAAAACCACTTACATTTTTATGTGTGAAGCAGACGGTGAGATTTGGTTCTCCGTCTTCTTGTAGTAAATTAAGGTCAGATTTTTGTAAAGCTAATTAAATATTTAAAATATGTTTCTTATTAATTAAATTAGAGAAACTAGTTTCTCTTATCCCCATAAATTAGTAGCAGATATCAGAGATTCTTCCATGCTGGTCTGGGAGCGATAGAAAAAAATAGAAAGTTCCAGCTGCTCCTTCTTCCAGGAATACTCTAGAAATCAGGTGATTAGAGACAAAAGGTTTTTAGCGGCGGTTAATAACTTTGTTAATACAAGGTGTGTTCTTTCTAAAGTACCCTAGTAGGCATATGAAATCTGACGCTCTGCCTACCCCTTAAGTGTATGTAGGTAGGTATGAAATCTTCTTGTCTGTACAGCAACACCTGCAGACGCGGCGCGTCAACGGCTGAGCTACGTTCCGTGCGACGCAGCACAATGCTTTTAGCGTCGCGGAGTGCGATTGCGTTGGCACCGGCTCTTATCAAGCGCTTTATGTTCCGCCATGTTTATTTGTTACCTACACTTGGAATAAAAGAGGGGTTAGTTTTGCTATAATTTTGGGTAGTAGATGGTGTGCAATGTAGGTTCAAATAAATACAGCTAAAGAGTTGCGCTGTAAAAACTAAGGTGTTCTACAACAAACAATGGAAATTGGTAACTCATACGTCAAGTCTACCTGAGTCGTCATACAAGTCATCAATCGGGTATGATCATGTTATCATTGGCCTAGCCTAAGCTCTTTTATGGTTAGCTGCAGATTCTCCTGAATAATTTTCAATTCAGCTTGGACAGTCACAATAGCCGCAAATAACGGTTATCAAAAAGTTTTAGTTCTTTCCTTTATATCGTAAAAGATCCTTTACAAATAATATTAGGGAATTCGATATTCCGAGCCCAATAAAATGCCAAGTTTTCCCTTTGTAAGCCACTCAGTGGTACGAGCAAAAAATATCGTTGTCAAAAAGTTTTACTTCCATTTCGCACAATTCAAAGGCGGTCCCAGGGCCCGTATTACCCGACATAGTTACACGGAAAAATGCCCGCCGGTTGTCACCTTGGGAAATTTTACACTCTACAGCATATT
Source organism: Scrobipalpa atriplicella (assembly GCA_029255725.1). NCBI lineage: Eukaryota > Metazoa > Arthropoda > Insecta > Lepidoptera > Gelechiidae > Scrobipalpa > Scrobipalpa atriplicella. The sequence continues at coordinate 77,157 of JARACY010000265.1, forward strand.
CTCACCTAGAGCAGCAGTGGTATTTCATAGAGAGATGCCGACCGTGTGAAAGGTACAAGTGATAATCTTTAGAGAGGAAAATTATTGTGAACGTCAAGTGGGTATTTTTAGCCACCACTGAACACAGATGAATTGATTTTCAATTTTGTGTATTTGTTTTAGATCTTAGATAATATAAAAAGACCTTGAATATCCGATGCTATGATCTGATGAGCGGTAGTGTAGTGAGTGATTGATCAACCATGGATGCAATCGAAAACCCTCGCACCATTAAAATTCATTCGATTGGCAAATAAATTTTACATAAAAATGTAATGTCTTCTTTATAGTCTAGTTGCGATACAGCATTTTTTCTACTTTTTAAGGTTACGAATCTCACTTACCAAATGAATTCACTTTGATTTTTTACCTACTCACAGCTTTTCCCTTGTGTTTTACACCACCAAGTTACACGTTCTCGCCAGAGGCGGCGTTTTATACTAGACTCTGATACGAGGCTCCCCTGTGGCCTCTTGCAAAATAACTTCTAGTGCGGAATTTTTATTAACCGCCTGCGCCTTTCTACGCTCAGACTCAGACACATTACGGCGACCTATCTATGTTCGATGTTGGCACTAAAAGATCACCTTTACTTTATGTAGGACGTGGCACAATAACGGTGACATAGAAAAAAATACTCAAAATACGTGTGCGGCGGGGTACTTAGTTATGATATGAGTTTTGTGTTCGTATTTCTAGAAGGTAGTGTCAGGTATATACTGCTCAAGTTATTACACAAACGCTAAGTTCTTATCAATCCCTCAACAAAACTACTTACGATTAAACAGCATACTGTCGGTCAAAATCAAAACACCCTCAAATTAAGCACCAACTCGTTGTCAGCAAAAAACTTGCCTCGACTCGACCAGCTCCACCTCGTTACCAAAACTCGGCGCAACTTCCGAGGTTATCGCGCCTTCACGAACAATTAAATAATGGAATAACTCACTAAATTATACCAATTTTCGTTTCGTTTCGCTCTTTCTTAAGATGTGTATCTCTATCTTCGCCTTTGTTTCGGCCGCTGGTCGGAGACTGCCATCTATTATGAGTCGAGTCCCGCTTTGAGCGAGCTCGTAAATCAGTCGACTCGAATCCTTCTAGTGGCTTCTGAATACTTTGAATAGTGCCGTTTCTTTGCGACAGGAAACTCGTTGGCTAATTTAAGCATTTTCTGGTAATGACCCGTGAATTTAGAGCTTCTTTTTCAGAGGAATAGGACTTAAATCAGTGAAACGCTTAATAAGCATAAAAATATAACTGACTTCAATAGCCCACCCGCCGAAAGAGTCACATAGTTAGAAAGTGCTTAACCGATTTTAATGAAATCTCCTCCGGCACCCTCAATTGCGAATTATAGGTACTCCTTTAATAAAAAAATTAAAACCTCTCCCGTTTTTCAAGTCGGGTAAATATAACAATTGTACTACAAAGAAACATCCATTATCTTGTAGAAACTTTATGCCATAAAGTTTATGGGAACTTGCAACCCCATACCTATGTCTCTCACAAGCCATGAATAGTTGATACAGCTTTATGACCAATAGACACTGGTCATAAACTGAGGTATATCGAACCTTGATCTTCCATCAGTGTGAGCCAATCGGAGATGGCCCCTTGGGACAGGGATGCGGTATAGTGTCAATTTTGCTATACTTTATATAAGGCCATATTATATTGAGACCTGTGATGTGACCCGGGGAAGGCAGACGTCAACGGTTAAATGAAAACCGTTTCCGCTACTTGTGATTTCAGCTAGGATGACTAAACAACTTCCACAGAGAAATACTTTGGTAAAAAAGATGGGAATCTCCCCAGAAACACAAAACATGGGTCGAAAATCGAAATACGAAAAAAATAAATCCCATACAAAATGTATCTGCTTAAAGCACAATATTTAGTATAGGGAGGTAAACATTTTTTTCTTTTCGACTCATTGTTCCTTCGGAAAAGTTGTTCAGTTTCATGGGCAGATGCACATACTTCAGGATGTATATGCATTTCTGTGTCCAGTGAGTGTTATGTCCCACATTTACCCCGAGCGAGCTCAGCAGATGCGATGTCAAGTTGTCACTTCTCTGCTCGTCGGTCCCATTGGGCCGACAGCGATTGCTTTGGCCAATGCTGGTTAAGAGGGTGTTTCTATCACTGTAATTTATAACGAGTGTAAGGGATAGCTAACTTCCTGATAGGGGTTGCACAGTTCACTAGAAAATTTTCATATACAGTTTTTCATTTCCTGATAGAATTTCTTTGTGATAGTTGTCGCCAATTCTGCCCTCCAAATCATAAACGACGTGGGGAATTTTTTTCAAAAATTAGTTTGTTACATATTGTACTACTTCTCTGTGTAATCAATTTGTAATTTCTGTGTTTTTTGTGCAATAAAGTATATTTGTATTGTATTGTATTGTTGTTGTTGACTGAGCAAACCCCTATCAGTTTGCGATAAACTGTCCCTTTAGAACAACTTTATTTCTATCTACAGGAGATAGTTACGATAATTTATGAAATGGAAATAATTCTAGGATATTTTTTAACACATTATATTTTAAGGAAGCATCTTCATATAATTTTTTTTAAAGGTAAACCTAACACATGCGGTATAAGATGTATCAAGATAGAATTTCAGAGATAAACATAATGTTTTTCAGAGTCGAACATTATCCTAATACCAACCCATCATCCCTTTCACCTTGAGGGTCGTTATCCCACTATTTCTTCCTCCTTCAATGGAATGCGAGGGAGGGTCAATTGAATTTGTAAACGCGATGGACGGATCATATTGCTACCTTTATTGTGGACAGATATTACGTAAGCAAATTGATATCACATTTTGCGGAACGAGGACGATATTTGGAGAAATTAAATTACGTCTTAGAGCATCCGACCTGAAAAGTATCAAAAAATTTGGTTGAAAATTTAGTTTTTGATCGGAAAAGCCTATGATGGTACCCCTACCCACTGATTTGAAAAGTCGCTTAATGCTAACTCCTAACGCATTTTACTCTTCTGTGGTGCTTCTTTATGTCATTATTCTATGGAGACCGGTCGCTCTGTGGCAATCTAGGCATTATTAAAGACAAAACAAAAAAATGTGTGATCTGACCATAAATTACCGTCAGTAATTTCTTTAAAACGTTATATTTGAGAATAAGCGATTTATTCGTGGTTAACATTGGGACTATTGTTTCATATTTTTTTGTGATTTTTATGTGACCTAGGCCTAATTTAAAAAGCGTTTCTCATTTTATTAAAAAACAACGACATACATTATTCGTCCACATAATATAAATGTCACAAAATAATTCCTAGTTTATATTCAGTCACCGCTGATCCGCCATCACTCTTCAACCAGTCATACTATTCCGGTGGTGGTGATGGCAACCCCATGATGACGAGACTGCTTTAATATTGGATTACCTGACGTCACGAGCCTCACCGGAAGTCGATTACTGGCCGGAAATGGACTGTAGCAGCCCTAGTAGCGCTTACTGGGTGGAGTAGAGATATTCGTACTGTGACTTCAGTACCAGCTACATAACTACATTATTTATAGTCATGCCTTTTATGAAGCCTTGTATGAAGCAGAGCCTACAACGCCAAGTAAAAGGCGTTTTCGCCACGTTTGACAAATAATCAGAGCAATTTTCGATTGCAATGTGTATCGGGATAGTGACTGGTTGTCATCCCATCACAGTCTAGAAAAGCAGCTGGCACGTTCTATGTTTTTCTATTGCTAGTAGTCTACAATGGAAGAAACATTCTGTGACGGCATGCAATGAATGATTCGACCAGGAGCATGTCGTCACCTTGTCTCGGTCTTTAGCAAGAAGTGTAATGATCTTTTTATTAATTTAATTTATTTTATTGCCCAGCAGTGACACTAGTGGCTAAATAAGATAAGATAAGATAAGATTTTAGGTAGTTTTATTTTAAGAAGACTTTCATTAAGTAAATGTATGTAATAAGTAAACAAAAAAAAATACGTAAATTTTCTACGTAAAACAAAAGCTGACAATATGAACGATGGTAAGTAATAAATCATAATCACCGTAAACCAAACTTATCTGCAACTGCAACGAGAGAGTCTGAGATTATATAAGTTACATTTTTATGAAAAATATAGTACAGTCGAAAGTTCTTCACTGCACCTCGTATCGAGTAACGATTATTGAAAGCAAACGGGTTCCCGTGCTCACGTCAATTCCACGTGATTTGGATATTTCGATACCGATTGGACGACACTAATGGGCTATATTCGAACTTATCATGGTGTCCAGTTAACGGGAAAAGGTGTTATTTATATTATTGGATCTTCCATATAATATTTTGGGAGAATTTCACCTGTCAATTTGAGTGACAGTTAAAATAATGGATAATTATGTGACATATCAAGAGGTAGGCAAATTTTATTTATAACTATCGATATCGACACACGAGCGTTAACGAACTGGTCCGAATCCGATCCGAATCCGAGAAAATTTGTATGTTTGACAGCTTCCATATAATTTCTCGGATACGAACCGAATTAGCAGTGCGTTAGGTGTAAATAAATTATGTTGTCTATTATGTGTCTAGCATTTTTTTTGTATAGCTGCGTTTTCTTTTTATTATTTAGAGGTAGTAAGGTATAGTTAATGAAAAATAAGTTGAAAAAAAAGCATGAGAGAATTGAAATAGAAACTTTTATTTTTCAAAGTCGCAAAAAAAAATGATTCTCCTTCTGGCACTGAAGGGTAAAAGAAATACTAAACATGCATGTGTTTGTTTGTGTTCTCCATCTCCTTGTAAAGAATTACAGGCAGAGGGGAACATTCTTCCCCTAGAAGCGTTTAATTCCCGGCTCGAGTGACACTCTGCAAGGAAATGTGTCTGCCAAGTGTCTCTCTGCAGCCTGAATCTGATTCAAAAGCGGTAATTTTCGCACTTTAAAATTGAAATGTTAATATCTTCTTGCTATGCTTCAGTTATGTACAAATTAATCAACGGTTTACAAGTTTTTTATTAATGAAATTATTTAACAACTAATACCTAGGAAATACTTAAGTAGAAAATTTTCTTTACTTTCAACGCATAAACACTCTTTACACATACCGTGGTTAGAACATTATAAAACTTTATTATGCTACAAACTACAATGAAACACGACCACACTGGGCCGTAAAGTTAACTCAATCGCATGACTCATAAACTGTTATTATAATTTTACCGGTGCTCTAAACTTACATTCTATCTCATAATGGCTCTACAGGGTGAAATCAAACATATTCTAATCATTTAAAATAGTATGGAAGTGTGTTTGTTTACAGTCGTTGTTGTATGTTTAAAGCCAATTTAGGCTCCAACTGGGTAGAGGGCTCCAATAACGCGTTCACTTGAACGTGGCCTCCTTTTGAGAAGTTTTCTCAGTAGTACAGAACAGAGAGCTCTTACAGCAAAATCTAATTATCATGAAGAAATCTGAAGAATCAGACGCTGTGCTTCATAGCACAGGTGCGGCAAGAATGGCGCATAAAAGATGTGGCCCATGCTCAACAATAGGCAAATGTAAGCTAAATACATAGTTAGAGCTGTGCTTAAAGTCTAATAAAAAAAGGTCAATCAATCCTCACTGGGTTCAGCTCTAACCTAAATCAGAGTAGGCTAATTATACTAGATTACATATTATGAACTGTGATGATTTTGAGAATGACTGTACCAGTATTTCACCTGTGTCAGTATTTCAAAAAAAACTATACACCTGACAAAATGACTTTCTTACTCTTAGTAACAGCCATTTTCCCGGCAAGTGTCACAACATTTCAGGTCCTTCGGGAGCGTCGAATCAGGACGCTATTTAGCAGCAAAATGGCGACACTGGGGACAATATTACTGCCATCCTAAATACGGACAGAATTCTGAAGAGAGAGAAACAATGTCACATTATTTAAACATTGTTTCTCAGGCTTAACAATAATATTTTTGAATAAGTATTTCTTCAATTTCACAACTAAATATACGTCGGTGTCAAATGCGGTTGATTAATTTTCCCATAGGAAGGAGGTACCAATAGCATTAGATCTACACTTAAATCAAACTCATCAATCAAATACATCTTATACAAACAGATCGTAAATAAAACTCGTTCTCAAGAACAACATTGTGAACAAAACCGCAAAACTGTTACATAATTAGCACCACTGTTTCATGATCAGATAATTATGAAAACGAACGAGAAATTCTTCGAGACTCATTTTGTTCTAGAAAACTTTTCATTTAAAAACATAGCAGCATTTTCACAAACTGATTTCAAGGAAATTTCGAGGAAAAGAATCACATTACACTCTTATTCAAAAACTTTGCAAGGACAACGAAGCTCTCAAGTTTCGTTCCCTTAATAAACCATATCGCGAGTAAATTGAGATAACCGCCCTTAAGGCCCGTTACTTACGATGTATTTATTCTCATAAATGGGACTTTGTGGGCTGGTCGTAAACCAGGGTTTCGGCCGAAGTCACGGGTTCCAACTTGCTACGGCGAGGGTTATGCAAATGGCGTTCTGATGGGTTCAAACTGTAAGATATCTAACCAAACCTTTTCTGTATCATGTTTACATAATACATTATGATAAAACTAACAGCCAGTCAAAACATACAAGCCTCATACCTAAAGGGTAAACTGAGAGTGCGGCGGGGCTGGTACAAATTCTCAGTCACGGGAAACCATTGGACGCGAGTTGTGCACTGAACCGATCATTGTAGGGGTTATTGGAGCTCTATATTCTTCTTTTTTAATGGACTTTTATGAAAAAATTACGTTCAAATCAGTTGGCAGTGGCGCAGTTAAACATATCAAGCCCTGCCTCCGTGCCCTTCTGATAATGCTGTCAAGGTGGCCAAATTCTGGGATGCAACAGAGTAATGGCTGCCATCGACAGGCTAAAAAGAAGAAGAAGCTATGTTAGGATAGGCTCTAGAATTTCGGAAAAGGAGTTTATAGTAAATGGTTTATTCATCTTATCTCTTAGATTAGGTATGAGATGATCCTAAAATCGACTTATTAAACCGAACCAGAAATGTGTAAGACATCTGTAGTTTATACAGAAATTACGTCTTTGATCCAATGTATGTGATAGAAATAAATCTTGTATTCCAAAACGATATTAGGTTCTCGATCCGCGTGATGGATAGACTCAGCAGTTGGTGTGTTTTTGAAATAATGGAATAACCTACATTTATGAAATTTTATGACTTGTTTTTTTTTTTCACAAAGTGTTGCATAGATTCTTGGCAAAATAACGAAAAATTTTACTAAATCTCGTGTTACAAAATGTTAACTGAGCATGCACAAATTAAATCAGACCATCACACTGCTGTAAATGAAAAAAAAAATATGTGCGTGTGTAAGTGCATGTGTGTGTTCATTACTTCTTCATGCTTATAAGGCTGGACTAATCAGGATGTTCTGTTCACAGATAGAGACCTGAAATAACACATTAAACTTTCCAAGCCGCAGGCAAAACCACGAGGCAAAAAACTAGTAGTGTAAAAAACCTAATAAAAGCTTTAACAACATCTTGCTCACCCGATAGAAAGACATCGCTTTGATGTAATCAAAGGAGATAAATACCGAAAAAAGATCGGAAGTGCTCGGCAAATTAAATTGGAAACTTGTATTTAATGTTGCTTGTGTTCAGTGCCGAGACGTAGGGCTGTTATAACTTGATAAGATAGTTTATCGATATTATTATTATTTATTATTATATCGATAGAACACTGAATAAACTTGTGATTGTTACTAAAGTTTTGCTTCGCTTCGCACTTCTTACAATGGAATAGGTAAGTGTATTAATATCTTTTGATTTATCTTTAAAGAATGATCATTTTAAAAAATGCCATTTCATTTTTTAATTAGTCATCTAATTTGTCAAACCTAGACAATTATAGCCATAATCTAATCTAACACTAAAGTCATTAGTAGTACTTAGGTAGATACTATGGATTATAATAACCCTTTCTGTTCTCTCTGGATAGACAATGACAGGTGACCATTTTAGTCAAGATAAAGTGATTCTATGCGCTTACGAATCGATATAAATTGAGACATCACATCACTATCGCACTTGCTTCAAGTTTTCTCTTCTCCCACTTTGAATTCAACTTAAATAAATCCAAATAGAGTACAAAATGGAATGGCTACAATAAGTAAGAAATTTAAAAGGATGTGAAAGGAGGAGAATTTGTGTCGTATTGGATTTTAATTTATTTTCTGTGGAATTAATGACTGCGTTCGGTGCCTCGGCAGCTTTGTCGATTCATACGTTAAAAAGTCTATTGGGTTTTAATGGAAAATATTTTCGCTGCGTGTGACTTTTCTTCAGATTCCTTTGATAGGATTTTATTAAAGGTTTTCTTTTTCTTTGAGTTTTTTTTTGCGCAAATACTGCTGTTCTATTTATTAAAAATGTGTTGACGTTTTGGGTATTTGCGTGTTGGTTTCATATCAATGCTAACCTACTTTACTACGTAATTTATACCAGTTACACTCGAAGCCTACATACTTATTCAATACTCATATTCATGGTTAACATACCTGTCTCCTTTATTTTCTTTATTTTTCTGGGTTAATTTGTCATAATACTATTTCTCACCAATAAATTAATCTTTATATCTTACTTTGGACCACAGTAAACTATAAGATATGTTTTAAAAAATAGTGCATCAACAATGTTTATAAATTAAAAAGAAATACTCGAAATTGCTCATTTATGAACCTTATTGAGTGTACCTAATGTAAGAGGCAAATAAGACGATCCTCTATCTGTTGTCTAATGTATTTGCCGATCTGTTACCGTTGGCCAAATGCCCGTTTCACTGAAAATGCAAAACATGCTCTCACCGACAGATATTTTAAAGGAAACAATCGCAAACATACTGTGTACTCTCTTGATCTGAGTTTTATGTGGCCGGAATAAGAATGATATTTGTATATCCCTGGCTGATGCAAATGTTGGGAGAAACAATTTCGCTGCCGGTCCCTGTTTACACATGTTCCAATATCGATGGGACCTTTTGTCTGTTGTGTTTTGTTTTGACACTTGTGTGACGCGGCCTTTATAACATTTTAGGAGAATATTTACCATGGCTCAATGGTTTTAGTATGAATATTTGCTTTTATTACTTTAATAATTTGTTTTATTTTAAAACTGATAACTAAACTAACCTGTTTTTTGAATGTGCTTTTAAATTAATTACACATTTCCCATACAAAAATAATATGAAATGTTGACTGTAACAATTTTATAAATCTGAATATTATTTGAATTGCATGAGCCACAGAGCAGACTGCACTTTTCTAGACAAAATTTATACCTGAAAATAAAATCTAGGTTCCACTTGCCAAAGTTTCCACCACATATTCCTCTAAAAGTAACTTCAGACTAAATCTCAATTCTCTTAAACGATTCAACTTCAAAACTAGAGCAGGCCACTTCAGTTCCTCTTCTAAATGACACTATAAGGTTATTGTGAGGGTCCAATTCTGCGCTGAGGGGTCAAATTGCCCATTTAGTGTCAAAATCTCGCACGCCCATGCAAAAGTTTTTGTATCGCGGCATTGAACCGAAGATATCTTGAGGAAATACATGCTAAATTGTACTTTAAGCCAAGGACACAGGAAGTGATTTCGAGGGAGCCAGATGGCGGAAACGTAATAAAATTTGTCTAGCATGCAACATTGCTTCGTCACCCCTCAAGGGATATGTTTTTGTTGGCGTTCGAGTGGGAAACCAGATTTTGAAGAAAATTTCTAATTTTCGGCGATAATACTGAAAATACCATGTCTCTTTGCAATAATAATGATGTTGACAGTTTTTTATATCAGAAATACTATATTAATTACTATGTCTCAACAAAATTGTAGCCATGTACATACATACACTCTATCACGCCTGTATCCCTAATGGGATAGGCAGAGCTTCAACGACCCAAACAAAGGTTCATGCGCCATGCCTGACAAGTTTTGAGGGTTGTATTAAAAAGGAAAATTGTGATGTTTGAAAATATAACGAAGAAATACATTTTATTTTATGCAAGATCTTTGATAAAAGTACCATTGTGGTGAAATTGACCGCAACATCTACAATATGCTAAGTGAAGTTGGCAGCGGCAGCTTAAAGACGCACATGAGACGCAAGAACTTTATAAAATTGACGCTTACGACATCCAACGATACTGTACGATGCTTCACGATGCCTTAAGACGGCTTGGAGGCGATAGACAAGCAATATTCGTTGTCGTTGGCTTTTTGGATAAAGTAATACTTAGGGAAAAAGCCATTTGTGCCAACGGTACTTTGAAAAGATTTTACGTGAATTTATTTAAGGATTGTTATGGGATGACAATGCAATTTTCTATTACCGATACTTGATTTTATAGGATCCTATATAAAACGAGCTCAGACTTTTTAAATTAATGTATGAAAAAGAACTTTGTAACAAGATAACGTTAAGGTCTTGACGTCAATATGCGCTAAAAGATTCCCATTATTAAAGACTTTTAAAATAATCCTGTTTATACAGGAACTAAAAAAAAATATTGCAAAACTTTGATTTTAAGCTTGATATTCTGAAACTAAAACTAATTAAAAGCATTTATAATGTTGCATTTCATATGGTGTATAGAGTTTAGTATTACGTTTGTACGGTATTTTTACTCTCCAGGGGAGCCTTAATATCTGCGACTCAAAATATTATGATGAATCGACAACACCATACATAAAACTATATTTCACCTTACATACATACATAATAATCACGCCTTTATCCCTAATGGGGTAGGCAGAGCGTAAACGACCTAAACAAAGGTCGTTCCGCCACGTTTGACAAGTTTTGAGGGTTATTCCAGATAGATCTGTATATTGCTAATAGTGACAGGTTGTCAGCCCATCGCCTAAATTACAATACTGAAACCCTCGGATCCCTTAGCTGATTTTTACAGCATGCCCGGGAGGAGATGCAGCTGGCACATTCTATGTTTTTCTATCTCTCCCAGTCCAGCATGGAAGTAACCAGGTACCTTACATCGACTGAGTAAATACCGTACGGTAGAACCTGTTATACAACTGAGATAAGCTGCAGGTGCGCTCAGAGGGAATACCTATAAATTCCACATCACTTTACACCCATTGCGTTTTAACAAAAAAAAAAAACTGGGAAGGGTAGAACGATAAAGAATGGATATTACATAGAACCTATGTAAGAGATAGAACAAACATAAATAGATAATTATTATAAACTTTTACATCCTTCATTCCTTTTAAAGTCTTTTCTAAATAATTTTCTGAGCTATCGTAGCAAATTCGTAGGCATTTGCTACGTCATAGCAACAACACAATTATTTCTGCTAAGAATATATTTTACGATAAATAAAACACGCAGGACCATAAACAGAAATACATTGCTTGTAAAATAGCAATAGATACTTAGGTAAGTATCTATTGCCATTTATACAGGTGTATATCTAAAAATAAAAAACATATTAGTATAATCCGCTTGTTTCTGTCAAATCTGCAACTTTTTATGAAATGTCAAAAACGCTTTTTTGTATGGAAATCACGAATGATGAATGAGATTCTCAAAATTTTAGCCATCAGTTTTAAGTATAAACGTTTTGAATTTTTTTAGCCACCCAGGAAACAAGCCTATTCTCAAATGGAAATTCGTTTTACAATCATAAGTAGAATTTTCAGGCTGCTTTTACAATGTAGGTACTTCAATTTCAAGACGAACAATACACCACATATTCACTATGTATGGTACAAATAAATTGTGTAGAATAGAAGCAGCAAGGACTAGAGCCTACACGACACGTTGATAAAATACTGCAACCTCTCGGTGGCTGGCGATAAATTCAACGTGCCTTTCGAGCCAGTGGGTCTCAAAAACAGTTTATAGCTCGGATAGGCATCGAATCGGCTTTGAGACTTGCACTTGGAATATTTTTGTGCTGTAGGCATTTGCGTATAGAAGAATTTGAAAAACTATCGATTTAAAAATTATTTTGCTTACTGATGATCGATTAATTAGATTTTTTTTATAATATTTGCATTCTTAAAAAATCTATGCTTGGCCTATTTGTACGATCGCTCCTGACCTAAACTAAAGTCAAAACCCATTGAAAATAAAAAAAAAATATTAACTCATTTTAAAATCTATATAAGCTGTTATTTACCTGTGGTACATCTATCTATGCTATTAAGTACCTAGCTGGCTCGACGGCTGGTAGGGTTTCAGTCATTTCATCTATCTCTACTGATTTCTACACTATTTCCGGGAAGACAAAGCATCTGGAACATTCTATGTTTTTTTATCGTTAACAGTCCAGTATAAACTAACCTACTTACATAAAATAATACATTATCAATAGGTTTAAAGCAGTGATTTATCTGTGGTATCTACGCGATACCTCGCTCGACTGCGCTCACCTCTCTCCAGCACTCGTATGAATTTTATTGACTTTTGATTATTTCGCGCAGGTTCGCACTTAGGGTTGCTCTCTGTGCTTTTAAAATAAATCATTTCGTTACAGTACTTTTTCAATCAAGTGTTGAAACAATTTATTCACTTGCCTTATTTGAATACTATAAAACACACACAGATTATAAAACAAGGATAGGTAATAAAAAGTAAATCTTAATATCTTTTTAACTCATTTTGTAGTTATTGAAAGAGTATACCTATCGGAGTGATTGAACGAAATCCACTAAATCTATTATGTTTTTTTTTTTCATAAGTAAGTAAGAAGAGAACAATATGGCCAAAACACAGTCAAGTTTTTGTGAATACAATATATTTGATGTTCAACTTTATTGACTTACGAAGTCACTTTGAGGTAGAATGACTTTGACAGAATAAGTGGTCGTAGATTTGTCACCGCTGCGTATTTACGTTCTGTACAAGGCCAGAACGCCGCCATAGGGAACTGCTCGCGTATATTTTGTAACGGGGTTTTTATATTTGCGATTACGAAGTATACACAGATTTTAGCGCACTGCTCGTGTATAGTTTGTACTTCAAACGCGCGCGACCTAGTTCCGAAATATACAACGCCACAACACCTTTTGGGCTTATAGGGTTTTTATTGGACACCTTTATATAGGACGGTAAGACTGGGTGTGAGGGACATCAATTCCGCATGTAAGGGACAGTAATACTAGGTGTAAGGGTCGGTCATATAAAACAAAGTGTAGTAGTGGATAGTAATGCTGGCTGTATGGGACAGTATGAAGCATAATGTATTGCGGGCAGACAAAAAATGATGGACTAGAATCATTTAAAAACATAGAATGTACCAGCTGCTTCTCTTCCAAGGCAGACAATAAATTTGACTCAAATTTCTTGGAACTACTTATGATCATATTTATTGGAACTATGGTCATATTTCTTGGAGCTATGATAATATTTCTTGGAGCTATGATAATGTTTCTTGGAACTATGAATCTTAGTTCTGGGAAATAAAACTATAGCGAAGCTGCAGCTGGTACATTCTATGATTTTAAAATGCTTTTAGTCCAGCATGGCATGGCAAACTTGTACTCGAACCAAACTTGCCATCGTACCCAACTCGCACTCGTGCCAAACTCGCACTTAAACTCGCACTCATGCAAAACTCGCACTAAAACTCGCATACGTGCCAAAATCGCACTAAAACTCACACTCGTGCCAAATTCGCACTAGTGCCAAACTCGCACTAGTGCCAAACTCGCACTAGTGCCAATCTCGCACTAGTTCCAAAACTCGCACTACTGCCAAACTCGCACTACTGCCAAACTCGCACTAGTGCCAAACTCGCACTAGTTCCAAAACTCGCACTACTGCCAAACTCGCACTAGTGCCAAACTCGCACTAGTGCCAAACTCGCACTAGTTCCAAAACTCGCACTACTGCCAAACTCGCACTACTGCCAAACTCGCACTACTGCCAAACTCGCACTACTGCCAAACTCGCACTACTGCCAAACTCGCACTAGTTCCAAAACTCGCACTACTGCCAAACTCGCACTACTGCCAAACTCGCACTACTGCCAAACTCGCACTAGTGCCAAACTCGCACTAGTGCCAAACTCGCACTAGTGCCAAACTCGCACTAGTGCCAAACTCGCACTAGTGCCAAGCTGACACTTAAACCCGCACTCGTGCCAAATTCGCACTAAAACTCGCACTTATGCCAAACTCGCACTTGAGATGAACTCGCACTACACCTTGTCCCCACCTTGACCCCACCTTGCCCACACCTTGGCCAAATTTGCCGAACCCGCCAAATATGCCAAACCCGCCAAATCTGTCAAACCCGCGAACTTAAAGCAGAGACACATCGACTGAAAAGTAATTGAGTAATTAGACTACCCATTACAAGTAATGCAATTAATTTTGGGACTACATTGTAATGCTATTATAAATCATTGTAATGTGATTAACGATTAATGCCCAACACTGCCTCTAAGCGTACTGGCAATGTATATTATGAAAGAAGCAATTAACTTATGTCACTACGAACTATACACGAGAATTGGCGTACTCCTGTTGTATACTTTGGAATGCCTAAGTAAAAAAGTGAATTCCAATCTATACGTGAGTAGTTACACCCCCTGGCGTTCTGGCCTTGTACAGAACGTAAATACGCGTCACCGCTTGCTGTAGTCCGTCGGTGTATGAGAATGGCAGTGTTAGGGCTTCTCTGGGTGAACTCGTTCCAGTAGTCGCCTCTGTTTCAATCGAGGTCTACACTAAAGTCAAGTCAAGAGCAAACCCTTTTCAAATAAAAACATTACCTGTGCAGGAAGGCAGCCCTAGCAAGTTCTGTCCAACCCTCGATCGAATGAGGTGCTTAAAGTCTATAATGAGATTGGAGTGCGCTCTCACTCAATAATTGATTGTTCTCTCAACTTCACACCAGATTGAGTCTTCTAACGGTTTAAGAAAATCTTCAAGCTTTTGAGATTTCTTTTGGTTTCTTAATTTTATCAGTGCATTATTTCACTAGCTGAAAATATTGCAAATTTTGTTTTAATAATCGAAATACAAGTAAACATGTACATTTAAGAAGTTAATTAAACGGACGACCCGATGAACCAGGTTTCTGAGTTTTTAACCGCTTGCTAGGTCACTGACATAATATGTGTTACAAACAATTTGAAAGACAGTTACCGGAACCGACGGTTTTCACTAAAATACTTCCTGCAGGTTTGTGGTGTAGGTACAACCTATACAATTTTCAATCTACTCTGTGACGAGCTCCCGTTCATACATTTAGCTGATGCATTGTGACCAGTCCCCTTCAAGTTTTGCAATATTCTACATTTAACAGCTTTTAAAGCCAAGGTTTCATACGCGGTATGCTTGTCGTATAGTCCCCGATTCGTATGATGGTATGATGTGTTCGACTGCGGCGTGATCTGACGTCAGAAAGCAATCACTGAACTAGCGCGGAATGATTCGCGCGCGCCCTCACCCGGAACAAAAGCGAATCACTTTGATCTCACTGTAGAGTGACCATGATATTGCAGTTTCCAGGAACCTAATGTACCCATGAAAAAAAAAGTTTTAGACGTACTACGGGATATTCCGTATCCGAATGCATTAATAATAACCTTCAAGAACTCTACAAAGTTACAGTGAGCAGGCATCTTCTGGGTGACGTTGCTCCATCGTCAACTCGGTCTCTGTGTTATCTCTGACCAAGACTAGAGTCAAGAGCGAATACATTACCAATAATACCGCCATAAAAATAACAAATCGTTATTTTTGAAAGTTCTGAACCAGGAACTAGATAGTCGAACTAGAAGTCGACAAAATTAAGACTTCCTAAACTTCCTACTTTTATGTAAATTTAGCTAAACATAAAAACGAAAATACTGCTTTAATCCGATGCTTACGGAGTTCTTTTTTGGTCGATAGTTATTAGCAAATCTATCATGTCACTGCAATGTAGCGAATAACTACAGCGTAGCAGATTGCTACGGCATCAAATCCGGCCGCGCTCATAAGTAACCTGTGATCAAATCATGATTCTTATTGAGACAAAAAATATGTCTATTTTACCAGGCGTTATATTGCAGACTAGTCAGCGTCCATGTTTAACATGACAGCATGGTTACCCTACCGTTAGCGGAACATGGTACTCGATGCAGATAGCTTCAAACAATGCAATGAAAGCCGCGTTACAGCAGTTGGCGATCGGACCGCTCGCTAGCATACGAGCAGCACACAACAACCATTCCCAACGCATCTGCTACAGGTTTGACTGATTTCAGAACGTCTAAACACTTATTATCACAGTTTACTTCTGCTGCAGCATCAACCCTGTCATGACAAAACACTGTAATTCAAATAAGAGGTGCTGAAAACTGCTAATGACTTTTCAAATCATGTTTTTTAATACCATTTTTAGCAAAATCTGTTCCATGTTATCACATTCAATACATTACATGTACTTTCGAAATAAGCATTGATAAAAATTCACATCTGCTGCTTCTCGTTCCTGGCATACCTACTGCAAAAGTCAGAAGTGGGATCTGATTTTCCAGGTGTATAGTTTTGAGACGATAGACTATCCACGCAATAAGTACCCACGCTCGGTTAATCTGAATCACCCCCAATAATGTACCTATCGGATATGACGAAAATGTTTTAGTAAGCCGTTGACACGCTGCCTACCTTATTAGTGAAATATATTTCGATATATATAAACCGTTATACACACTCTCATTTCACATTAATACAAACACGAATTCACAAGACAGCATAATTTTTTGCTGCTCCGGTTCAAAGATCAACAAGCCCTTTCAGGGCGGCTTACCGCGCACATCGCGCTTGCTGCTCGACGGCAAATCTCCACAAAGCACCGACATGTTTGCTGAAAAATTCACGAGCACGCTCTTAAGGAAATACTGGAGTTAGCTGGAATGTAAAATGCGGTGCGATGCTACCGTGAGATTGGAAAGTAATAAATAGAGATTGCTCCGCGGCTTTTGTTTTCTTTCGC
This sequence comes from Scrobipalpa atriplicella, assembly GCA_029255725.1. Lineage (NCBI taxonomy): Eukaryota > Metazoa > Arthropoda > Insecta > Lepidoptera > Gelechiidae > Scrobipalpa > Scrobipalpa atriplicella. Next base: position 94,219 of record JARACY010000265.1, read on the forward strand.
GGTCTGCATTTTGTTTCGACTTCGTAATGTATGTACTGCTTTTATGATCGAGCGTTTTGTATTTTATGCGGTGCTGGGTTCATAAATCAGGCAGGTTTGTTTCAATTTACATTTACTCAAGAAAATTTACTGGCTTACTGGAAACGATAAAAAACGGAGAATGCACCAGCAGCTATTTCTCTTCGTAAGTGTACTGTAAAAGCCAGTAGACAGACTCGGGCTTCAGTGCAATTAGACTAGCAACCCGATACAATAATCACAATTCCATCTTACCAAATGCCTCGATAAGTCAGATGCAGCGAAAGCAAATTTTACAAGCCAATAATACTCTGGCTACCTTTTATTTTGTACTCAAACAAAAAATCAATGTATCTAAGTATCTACATAATTAATTTAAAGTTATAACTAGGTAAAAAGGTAAAAAGCCATGATATTCTTGCATTTTATATCGCTAGAGCTCGTAGGACTCGTAGACGTCCCCCCGCAGCTCGGTCGTAATAACATTCAGATGACATGTGTGACGGCGGCGAAACATGGGTCAAATTATTATTGCACTGTGCTAGTTCCTACTATGTGCCTTTTACAGGTTTAGGCTTGGTGGATCGTGCACGGGCTTTTCTTAGATGATAAGGTATAATTTAGCATGCTGAATAATTAAGGTTTTTAATGTTGGGTAGTAATAAGTAACTAATTAATTTGGATCACCGACACGAAGAATAAGTAACTAGCAGTCGTAGTAGCTCGTAGCACTATGCTACAGAGTACTACGAGAATTTAGTCGTGACTTATTTCATTTATTGAGGCTAAGGTTCTTGTTTTTTGAACTATGGAGTGAGTGTTGCATCGACGAACAACCAGATGAAACCTGATTTTAGGCCCGTATTTATAATCAGCTCTCAAGAGTGACAGCGAGTTTGAGTTTGTATCAGAAATGTCATTTCAGTACAAAACGATCTGTCAAACCCATACTTAATATTGCTCTCAATCTTGAGATCGCTTTATAAATACGGCCCTTAGAGTTTTATAGACCTCTCACATGGCTTGTGTAAAGATCGCTTAAAACAGCAACTGTGACCGATGGCTTAATGTGCCCTGAATGATCGTGAAACGTAAATTTTTATTAGAAGTGATATTGTTCGGATTGAGATACTAAGGCTCAAACCAATGACTACAGAGGTAGTCTAATCGGAATAAAATTCCAGCTGAAAGTCTGTCTGTGCCACGTGTGTCCATATATGTACGCACCCACCGTTAATACGTCCAGCCACAATAGCGACCCTACTCATCCGGCAGCGATTCCTTCCATTCATTGCGCCCCTTTTTTAATCCCGAACTTATGAGCGTGTAAATGTTACGGCACGGGTTAATATCGTTTTTTATACGCCGCCCCCGAAAGGGTCAGATTATTTGCAGCCTCTCGTGTGTGCGTGGCTTTATTAGATATCATGCCGTGTATCAAGATCAGGTGAGTGTCATCTCAACACAATGCAGCTGAAGGATTTCTGACGATGCCAAAGTTGGGTTTTGACCTGGATAAATGTATGTTTATTTCATTGTTTTGTATTTTTGAAGTTAGAACTTCTTTAGTGGCGTTGTGCATTTTGGGATAGGTAAAAAAAATTCCTAATTTCGCGTCAGATCGAGAGATCGACAGGGTCGTATTTTTGTACCGTTCGAATTAAACACTGAAAACGATTTTTCGAGCGGTTCAAAAATTCATGGAAGCGTGCATGCATCTCAACATTATTGAAATCCTAATGGCCTTGAAATGGCATTTTCCTTATAATACCGTAAATTATTATTCATGAACCTTCAACCCTTAATTAGGCGCTTTTTCAAAACCACACCACATGTCGCAGCGAGACAGAGAATATTCATTACTCAAGAGTTCCTCATTTCTCCCTAATGACGTCACTAATTGATATGGAGTACGCACTCCGTAAGAAAATGGCGGCGCATGGGAGATGTTTCATTCACTTGAATATTCATTGACGCCGTTAAATGTGCGGCTGAGGTGTTTCAATGCACCTACTTGCGAATGCTTTCAGTACTGCAAATACTAACGAAAATGCTGGGTAAATAATTAGATAGTAAGTTGGCAAACCTCTATTGCACACGTTCCTCGCTAACAAACTGATGTTACCTATGTTAGTAGGTACTTTAATTATCCTCACACTTCTTTTTCCTCCGAAGGTCTGTGCGAGCTTCCTCACGATTTTTTCAAAGGTTGTTATTTACATGTTATAACTCGTTCACCATATAATAAGATGTTGGCTGACAGCCCATTATAAAATGACATTTTCTGCATACAACTTGTATGAGCTATTACGGTGAGTGTATTTAAAGAGTATTTTTATGTTTTCCATAAATTCTTAAACAAATCGTCCTAATAATTTACCTCATAAAGAGAAAGACACATTATTCAAAAGCACCGTACCTACTCTACATGTTGACATTATCTAAAAGCTAATAAAGAAATATAAATAAAAATGTATTATAATGCGACAGATATTGATCGAGTTATAGTGGTGAGAATCTGTCGAGCTCGCACAATAAATCACTTGCTTAGTACCGCCGTGGGCATGAAGCGGTACTAAGCTGTATTCTCGCCAATTAATTACCACTATCGCCATAAAACTCGCACGGAAATAGTGCTCCTATTGTGAACACTCTATTGCCGTCTTTACTGTAGCTTTTGCAATAAATTGCTGCAAGAATTGTTTTCAAGTGAAGTGATTTTTTGCTAAACATGTTATCATTAAACTACACTATCCCAAAACGGAAAATCCGTACAATAAGCAGTGCTTTGTTGGTGTACGATAATGCAAGTGGCTTTGCTCCATCGTCAACTCTACCGGTTGTAAGGGACAGCGTACCAGAAACTGATAGAAGTTGCTCAATCAACGAAACTGAACAAATTACTCTCCCCTACTCAACGACTCAACGCACACTAAGGCCCGTATTTATGATCAGCACTTGATACTGACAGCGAGTTTAAGTTCGTATCAGAAATGTCATTTCAGTACAAAACGACCTGTCAAATCCATACTTAATATTGCTCACCATCTTGAGATTGCTTTATAAATACGAGCCACAGTATATTCACCTATTATATACGTATGTGCTGAAATCTTTTTGGTTCCATCGTACAGTGGCTTCTAAACAAGGCTGTTCGCATTTCAATGCTACAGGGGGTTCTATTCCGATCCGGGGCAAATGTGACTGACAAAGGCTGCATTTGTTCCACCTACGGCTTCTGCAAACAACGTGCAACACAAACAAATAGTTGAAACAGACATACAGCTCTTTGCAAACATTTTGTGCTGTAGATAAACACATGAAATTGAATCTAGAAATGTTTGTTCTTTTGGTGTTCAGTTTTTAGTATTGTTTTGTTCGCAAAAGTTTAAACTAAAAAATTCGAAGTCACGCTTAAAATGTATTTTTATTACTAAGAAGGAAAAAAAACTCAGTCACCGCCATTTACATTTGTGACTAGATGGTATAATTTTCTAATTCTACTAAATAGTAAATTACCATCTAGTTACCAACAGTTTAAATCAGTGCTCAGTGCTATCTGGCAGTCATCTTGTCTGCCGCCAATCCGCGCGGCTAATTATTCCGCCGCATGTCGCATGTCCTTTGTTATTCAAATTAAGATGCTCGTTGCAAGTCGCCGCAAGCACACACAGCCCATTCACACGCGATGAATTTCGGTGTATGAACTCATTTGGGCTTGGCAGAGTGACTTTTTTCTTTTGAGTATATAGCGAGCAAAAAATCATTCATATTTTTAAATGAAAATTTCACGCGATGGATTTAAACGAATGCTGACCTTCAAACTTCAATATGAAGATGGTACACCATGATGATGATCACTAAACGATTGAGCTATCGCATGATTGAATGGCTTGGCAAAATTTATGTCTCTTTATAAACTATTTGTTTCTGTGCAAAGCGCACGACTGCCAGAGAACGAGCAGCAGCGTTTTCTGCGAAAAAATTCACTCTTCACTCACCAATCTGTATGCTGAGCATCGTGAGTATGGGAATTACCCTCTGATCGGCAGAGGTCCATGTCTAGCCGTGGCGCATTTGTGGTTAATGTATCCTAGTATAGAGGTAGTAAACAATTAATAGGGCTTACCCGCGGGCAGGTGAGTCTCGCTGGAGCCAACATTTCCATTAGCTGGAGATAAATATTTGCGATATGAACACACCGCCGCTGATTAACGATGCCGCAGTGTCCGCTAGTGATGGCACTAATTGGTCACCACTGACTACAGTTGTCGATGTGTTGTACGGATGACCAAAAGTTGAAGGAGATGGGTCTAAAAAATAATAATAACCTTCTACGTATTTTTTGTAAGTTTGTTGTAAATTAAGGACAACAACAACAAGAAAGCTTTGATTTTTTTTATTATACATCCGTAAAACGCTAAGTACTAAGATATAATGTTTGTACCTATTTAACTTTGTTTACCGCGCCCTTTTCATCCGCAATATCCGGGACTACCACTACCACACAATTCTACTCTCTCGTATGTCATATCTTTACAAATTATTTGTCTATATTCTTACGTTAATAAAATAAAATAGTAAAACTGTTGTGCCAAGGAGAAGATTGATTGAAGTGAAGTTCGTAGAGTTGAACGTTTCAAGTTGTATCAAGCAACAGTTACTGTTGAGTTCGCAAGTTTACTAAACGTTCTGTACTTCAAACAATTTACTAGTTTTCCACTAGTCGAAGTGATCAGCCTCGGGCGCCAGGCTCTGCGGATGAAATATCAAGCAATTTTTAATATTTGGCACACTTGTGAATTTATTTTGAATAATGAAGGTACTTAGCGTAGCGTAGCCTCTCTTGTGGTATATTTACCTGTAAAATATTTATTTCAATCTCGACTGCGACAAATATTGTATAAAAAAGGTTATGGTTAAGCAAAACATTACGTTACATACTATACAATAATATCGATATTACGTTCTTTTTTATGTCTCCCATCACTATGAAAATATCACAAAGCTGAAATTAAATTTACAAATAAAAACCGTTAACTTATCGAATAAGAAATTGATAAATGTTTCCTGCGATGCAGCGTAATTATTACACTTCGGTCAAAGATAAATCGAGCGAAGTCAGAACAATCGAAGCATTGACGGAGATCTTTCAAAAACTTTGACGCCAGGGTTCAAAATTCTGATACCAGGTTTCAAAAACTCTGATACCAGGGTTCTTCGGGTCGTTCAACCTAATAACCTTCACGTTAAATCCGAGTTACTTGACTCTTGACTTTTTTACAAAAGTGATGCATAATTCGTATATACTTAGGTACCTCAAATGGCAGTAATAGATGCATGTATATTATAATAAGTATTACCCTATTTTGTTATTTCTACTGACTCTCACAAAGACGATCACAACATATCTGTAGTACTAACTATCTACAGAACTTGTCCTTTTGCGGTTGTGGTTAGTGGAACCCTCGAACTTCTAGTGGTTTATCATGAACTCGATAACGACGGTTGCTATTGGCTCTCGGCGCGCGCGCTAAGCCCGCATCTTACAAGAGACTTGTTACATCTTGAGAGATCACAACTGTGCTGTGCTACTGCATAAATAGTGCACGATTGAAGCCTTTAGGGAATCTACTTCTTTTTATCGAGTAGGTTTTCCAAGACGACGACGAACCTGAATTTCGCAGTAACCTGGATTAGGGCGATATTATATCGACTTACATGCATAATATATATATTATCTTGAATCCCATATCCTACTTTAGGGAGATATATTGAAATCCATTCAGTAGTTCTAAAATCATCATTTAACTATTTTAATAGCTGATTCATTTATCCACAAAACACATTCATCCAGTTGGGTAATAGTTCAACAATAGAGGCTATGAAGTTTAACCAACTCTCAATAGGTATTGGCGCGAGCTTAGCAGCTGATTTCATTAGTTGTATGGGTGGAGTGTGAATTTATAGCGAAACTTGGCTGTTGTAAGCGTTTGAGACCGGCTATAGGGACAAAGGTTGAACTTTGTATGGGGTGTAGTTTGTTGACCCTTAGGTTAGACTACTAGGTACTACTGTATTAGCCAAAAGAGGCCAGCACAGTCAACTACATCCTAAATCGGAAGGTAACTTGTCACCCTCTCCACGCCACGCTTTTTAGGAAGTTTGGAAGTTGTTCAGTTTCATTTTTTTTATCATAAACAAACTATTTGTTCTCCATCTCACCTGATGGAAAGTACGATGCAGACGATGATGGAGCATGTTTTGCCTAAATGATGCTTATTCACCCTTGCCTTGAAAAGGCCCAGGGTATAACGTGCCGGAAACAGATCATGCCCTAAAAAGTCAGCTAGGTATTATTTTTTACTCCCATAAATGTGATATTTCCCGTTTGTCAAGAGATGATGCTACTCCGACAGGGCATCACACCACATGGACACTACTGAGCTTATCTGATGTCTCTATCATTGATACGAACTCAACTGGACAACTCCAATGTTTGGTCGGAGTGTGGCCACAAGTAGCGCCAAGTGGACAAGTCCATCAGTACAGTAAGTGAATAGTTCCTAAGTAGTTCAAGGAAGTTGGGTTGTAGCCCGAGAGCCTGATGATAGAAACTATCAACGTTTGTTTTTAATTTTAATTTTGTTTAGCTGTGATTTTTTTTACTATAGTCAAATCTTAGTCTAATTTCGTGTTGTTTACAAAGTTTTTCAAGTCAAGTTTTATTTGAGTGCGAACCAATAAATTCAGTTTTCCCTCTGGAATAAGGTCTTACACCTAATTGTTTTATTTGCTAAAAAAAAGTTACTTTTAGGGAAGTTACGAAGTGAGAAGATGCATCTCGTTGTACCAAGAAGTGACAGGTTGCACCGCGCAACTCAGCATAGGTACCACGCGCATGAAAAGTGCACACTACGGCGTCGCTTTCCGGTGTAAATTGACCCTTACCTACATTTCTTATAATGTGATATTTATAATTTTGATCGATCCAGTAATTATTAAGTTTATTTTCCTCTCTAAAAAAAACAATTTTTTTCAATGTTGCTAATTGTTTGCTGGATAGATACAGGACCTTTCTAAAATCAAATCAATACGGAATAACGCATTTAACTCCTGGCTTAGCTAGAGAGTATAAAGTCAGAGACGCCAGCTTGTGCCCTTATAATACGTGGCGATAGTTTAGCCAACTCAGCGCAACTTGGACGATAGATTCTCTGCAACGATCGAGAGGTGATAAAGTGCTCGAATACTAAAGGAACTGAATGCTATATTAGCTACAACTGTCCACTACTGGACGTGGACCTTTCAGAGAAAACGTATCTATTCTTATTTATGTATGTGCATCATTTTCTGCTCTACAGTAGTTAATCCCTGCGCCAAATCGCAACCGATTGCGACATTTTTTGGAAAATAAGCTCAAGACAACGAGATAAACATGTACAAAGCGCGATAGTCTGCATCATCACTTCCCATCAGGTGAGATGGCAGACAAAAATATTGCATATCAAATTTAAAAAAAAAACTAGATGAAGTTTTCTCTTACCTTCGTAGAAATATTACATTTATAAAACGATTATTATGGTGGGTAATGTCAGGTTAGAATAGCAATTCTAACCTGGCATTTCACATGGAGCTATAAAATGAGGTAAATAATGTACTCATATTAATTGATCAACTTCCTAGTAAAACCATGGAATGCAATAACAGCCTAACAGACTGTATTCACGGTATTTGAGGCTTATCTGCGACTAATCGCTCTTTACTAAAAAATTTTTTCACACAGAAATTCTCCCAAATTATCAAAACCATTTATATCACTGAAATGGCGCGCGTTTTTGCTGAATTCGCCTTTGAAATATTTTAAAATCAATCATTCCGGAATATTCACTTTACTGAAGCTAACATCGGTACAGACTGGTCTGGCTAAAACCGGATGATCAGTATTAATAGACAGTTTATTGAAAGCTATTAATAATCATGGCGGTTTATTTTACAGACACTCTTGAGCATAGATTAAAATATAAACTTTGCGGTGCTTTATTGACTTTTATAGCTTATTATAAAGCCTTGTGGCTGATCTAAGGTACTTAAAAACAGCTGCAAATAGAGAGATGTTGTTGTACTTGTAACTACATGAGTTATGAGCACAGAAGAGTAAATGGAGCTTTTCTCTAATCAGTGGTTATGAGTATTGCTATATGAGTTTTATTATGAGTTACGTATGTCGATATTTAAAAAAAATATAACTTAAAGTAATCCTAAAAATTGGCGGCCCCCATTTACTTTAATAAAGGAGATCTGTTTCATTTAATAATCATAGTGACAAAACAAACATCTTCAAACAAGGCCGTTCAAAAAAAAGTCAACAAATATAAAAGTCAATTACGATTCAATTTGAAAAACCGTATTTTCACAGCCAACTTTTCCGTATAAATCATTCAAACTCATAATTTGAGCAAAACCTGATTATGCAAAGACGTCAGAGGGAGGGGGGGTGAAGACGGTCCGAGTTTCGAAGGGGGGAGGGGGATTAGATTTGGAGCCGAAATTCCGAAGTTCGCGGTTGAATTCTACAAGAAATTGATTAATGTCCCCGGCAAGATCAAACAATTATTAAATTTGATTATCTGCGAATTTTCACGCGGAACACCGAACACAGTGTTTTATATCTTTCAGAGAAAGTATTCAGGCATTGAATTCGTGCTTTTCCCACTTTAATAGGTATTAAGAATCTGAAAAGTTTGTAATTATGATGTCAAATGAATTGGATTACTTATTTCTGTTGCAAGTAGTAGCAGTAAGCAAGCAACTTTACTAAACTTGCAATATAATTTTAAAAACAATGATGCCTCTTAAAAAATACCCTTATTTTGACCATTCCTTTACCTAATTTGTAGATTTTCTCGTGTCATCCCGTGATGTCGCGACCGCAGGCCACACGTCCGCAACACGATTAATCGTAACAATTCGCTGAATTTCAGATAATTAGGTAGATTTAATTTACGCTCAGTTTCAGATCCGTTGCGTTAGGGCCAGTTCAAAGTGATAGACATATAGATAGTCTCTATATATAGCCTGTGGCAGAAAATCAATGTATCAAAATTATATCACTAGATATTGCATTATCTCGACAGGGATACACGTGGGGAAGATCACTCTGTGGAGATCATGCTTAACGGATGCTCCTAAAGAGTTGGATTCCGTTCCGATCCAAACAAGCTAAGCTCACAAGAGGGAAGCACTTGCAAACCAACTGTCATGCGGACACTTCCGCATCTGATGAGTCGAAATGAAGACGAAACAGTGGTCAACAAACGACGAACCGATGCGTTTCGTTTTCTCTCACATTCATCACAAAGGCCAAAGTGCCTTACACACTAGTATCAAAATTATATTATGCTAATATTTCAAAGTCCAATTCAGTCTAAGCTTAGCCTTAACCTCTTTAAACTGGGAATCTTCCAAACGAACTATAACCGTAGCTTTTCAGTGTTAATAACAAGTCAAATAGCAGGGCAGGGGGCCCTACAGGGCCGGGTCAGGATTATACAGTCCCTGTAACGCACCTTTACTACCGACCTTACGCGTAAAACTACTCCTGCACTGTTTACACTAGGACAGTGGGCGAGACAGTTGACTGGACTAATAACAAGTCAAACAGCAGGGCAGAAGCTACTACAGGGATGGGTCAGGATCATACAGCGCACCTTACTCGAGTAATATTTACACTAGGACAGTGGGCGAGATAGTTATCTGTACAAATGGAACAAAAACAGTCGACCTCACCCCGTCCTACTGAAGAGTAGACCGTGCGCCACCGGTGATACCTACATCCCGATCTGAACGTGTAAAACAAAATAAAATTGACACTAAGGCTCGTATTTATAAAGCGATCTCAAGTTTGAGAGCAATATTAAGTTTGGATTTGACAGGTCAATTTGTACTGAATTCTGATAAACACTCAAATTCGCTGTCACTCTTGAGAGCTGATTATAAATACGAGCCTAAGAATAATTGTTTCTTTAAAGAGATAGTTATCCTTTGGCACAATCAAGCAAGAAAAAATGTACCTAACACAAAAGTTCCACTGTCTTCTACTATCCTCATGTAAACCGGGTTTAAAGTGTAAACTTGCAGGTGATCGCGGTAAGACAACTAAGGGCCCTCGAGCGAGTCAAGTAAAGGGCCCGCTTAGGCGCTCATTCCGCGAAATTAAGCAAGGGAGTGCTTTAAGACGCAGGGCTTAGCTTTGATACGTAACGTGAGCGATACGCTGATGCGGACAGTTTAATCCTCAATGTGAGGTCTTACGTACGTTATAATGTCTTACGTGAATTTACAATTAATTATGGGTATCTGAATGAGGTATAAAATAAGGTTGCTATATATTTTCAAGCGATTTTCTCGAGAGAGAACTCTACCACTGAATGGAATAAAGGACCATGATATACTAATAGGAGACCATGAGCCTGAGTGGAAAAAAAAAACCCAAAGGGAGAGTATGTTCGAATCTTAGCATTAGAACATAGATATTATTTTATAAATTGCAACTCTGTATAGACGTTGGTGTGACGTGACGTCACATCCTTTTCCGTTGTATTTTGACTCCATCTTAATTCTATAACCGTGTGAGCAATAGTGATCGTGTCATTTTCTTAATAACAGTCTGCTTATTAATTTAACTTGTGCATTTCAATTAAATTGAACCAGCGTCGTACACATAGGTCGTACTCTTAGCAGATGGACAGCCATAGGTACCTTTCGTTTCGTTTAAGAAACTTACGATTAGTTCATAAAATTATTATATTATACTTGTAGTGTATAGCTTGTACCACACAATTTTCGTAGGACAGAGCTTTACATTAGTGTTTATAATCTGGGAGCCGGCCGAACATAATCAGCCGAAATGGATCCTTCAGCCTACTTCTTCCGGTTGGGCTATTCAAATTTCGAACGATATACTTTATCGTTTATAATTAAGGCTTCATACAGAAGAACAGCAAACTGCAGGTACCGACCAATGTCGACGGTTTGATATTTTATTTATTTGGAGGTTAAGATTTTTTTTTTATTCATTCCCTGTCCAGCACAAAAGATAAATGCCTGTAAATAAATTCTTCATAAAAGTCAGCCATCAGTATACCCTATAGGTTTAATAAATACGGATTTAAACAAACATCAGTGTAGAGCAAATTGATATGTTGCGTTGTGGTATCCCCCCCTCACTACCCCACTAGTGGGACGGAGGGGGGGTGTGGTCAGGGACCTAATTATTTTGCGTTTACGCGCTCATCGCAAGCCAAAACCGACGCCAAATTGATTGGGCCGCTGTGGAAATATGGTTTGGATGGATGCATCGGTCGTGATCATGTGTGAATTTTCAGTTGGCTGGCCAACGTAGTTTTTGGTAAAAAAAAAAACAAACGTGTTTGTTCTTGCTGTCTAGATTTTATTTTATTAGAAATTGGCTTGACTCCAGTCTAGGTCTGGAGCGACAGAAACGAAGTCGACGATGGAGCGAGCTCAACCAGAAGATGCCTGTTCACTCTAACTTTGAAGTGTTGGGGGTTGTTTGTATTCGGAAACAGACACAGGTATGTAGTGAGTTTCACTCTTTTTTTGGATCTAGTTTGGTAATAATGGAGATAATGTTGACGGTGAAGCGAGCCTACATATGAAAACACTGAGGGTCGTATTTATAATCAGCTCTCAAGAGTGACATCGAATTTGAGTTTGTGTCAGAAATGTCATTTCAGTACAAAACGACCTGTCAAATCCAAACTTAATATTGCTCTCAAACTTGAGATCGCTTTATAAATACGAGCCTGAATAATATAGTTGTAAAGATATCGTGTTGTCATATCTGGGTATTTTTAGTAATACAGAACGTCTTCCGCAATTGATTGGATTTTTTAGGGTTGACGAACGACCTGATTAATCCTAGTGTCAGAGTTTTTGAACCGCCTAGAACTGTGACGACTACAATCAAAAGCATTGACCAGAATATTGAACTTAGAGAGCGTATAGTTGAGTTCGTAATAACAAAAACTTTAGCCAAGAATCGGGAAAATTTCGCCGTAATTTAAAATAAGAGTTCTTTGTTGCTAAAGCTTAACAAAATGCGAGCTTAATTCGCAGGCTGACTTAATTTGTGTAGACTGCAACATTTCTCGCAGGCATTTTGTGTATAATTCACCGCTAGCGAACTCGCCAAAAGTAGCAAAACTACAAAGAGCAATGAAAAATAAATGCTTTAATCTTTAACTAGAAGAAATTATAGACAAATCATGTTAAAATTAAAGAGGAATTATTTTTTTGCAACTTGAAATTTCCACACATAGATTGGGAGTAAAAAATTTGCTGATCGAACTTTAGGGTATGTGAATGTGTGCCTGTGCTCGGATCGCTGAAAATTATTTGCAGCTCGCCGATGATATTGCTTGTTCACAAATGCTCGCGAATGAATGCTCCCAGTGAGGACACGCCTTACTAGTAAGATTTTTTAAGTTTTAGCAACAAAGAACTCTTATTTTAAATTACGGCGAAATTTTCCCGATTCTTGGCTAAAGTTTTTGTTATTACGAACTCAACTATACGCTCTCTAAGTTCAATATTCTGGTCAATGCTTTTGATTGTAGTCGTCACAGTTCTAGGCGGTTCAAAAACTCTGACACTAGGATTAATCAGGTCGTTCGTCAACCCTAAAAAATCCAATCAATTGCGGAAGACGTTCTGTATTACTAAAAATACCCAGATATGACAACACGATATCTTTACAACTATATTATTCAGGCTCGTATTTATAAAGCGATCTCAAGTTTGAGAGCAATATTAAGTTTGGATTTGACAGGTCGTTTTGTACTGAAATGACATTTCTGACACAAACTCAAATTCGATGTCACTCTTGAGAGCTGATTATAAATACGACCCTCAGTGTTTTCATATGTAGGCTCGCTTCACCGTCAACATTATCTCCATTATTACCAAACTAGATCCAAAAAAAGAGTGAAACTCACTACATACCTGTGTCTGTTTCCGAATACAAACAACCCCCAACACTTCAAAGTTAGAGTGAACAGGCATCTTCTGGTTGAGCTCGCTCCATCGTCGACTTCGTTTCTGTCGCTCCAGACCTAGACTGGAGTCAAGCCAATTTCTAATAAAATAAAATCTAGACAGCAAGAACAAACACGTTTGTTTTTTTTTTTACCAAAAACTACGTTGGCCAGCCAACTGAAAATTCACACATGATCACGACCGATGCATCCATCCAAACCATATTTCCACAGCGGCCCAATCAATTTGGCGTCGGTTTTGGCTTGCGATGAGCGCGTAAACGCAAAATAATTAGGTCCCTGACCACACCCCCCCTCCGTCCCACTAGTGGGGTAGTGAGGGGGGGATACCACAACGCAACATATCAATTTGCTCTACACTGATGTTTGTTTAAATCCGTATTTATTAAACCTATAGGGTATACTGATGGCTGACTTTTATGAAGAATTTATTTACAGGCATTTATCTTTTGTGCTGGACAGGGAATGAATAAAAAAAAAATCTTAACCTCCAAATAAATAAAATATCAAACCGTCGACATTGGTCGGTACCTGCAGTTTGCTGTTCTTCTGTATGAAGCCTTAATTATAAACGATAAAGTATATCGTTCGAAATTTGAATAGCCCAACCGGAAGAAGTAGGCTGAAGGATCCATTTCGGCTGATTATGTTCGGGCCGGCTCCCAGATTATAAACACTAATGTAAAGCTCTGTCCTACGAAAATTGTGTGGTACAAGCTATACACTACAAGTATAATATAATAATTTTATGAACTAATCGTAAGTTTCTTAAACGAAACGAAAGGTACCTATGGCTGTCCATCTGCTAAGAGTACGACCTATGTGTACGACGCTGGTTCAATTTAATTGAAATGCACAAGTTAAATTAATAAGCAGACTGTTATTAAGAAAATGACACGATCACTATTGCTCACACGGTTATAGAATTAAGATGGAGTCAAAATACAACGGAAAAGGATGTGGACGTCACGTCACACCAACGTCTATACAGAGTTGCAATTTATAAAATAATATCTATGTTCTAATGCTAAGATTCGAACATACTCTCCCTTTGGGTTTTTTTTTTCCACTCAGGCTCATGGTCTCCTATTAGTATATCATGGTCCTTTATTCCATTCAGTGGTAGAGTTCTCTCTCGAGAAAATCGCTTGAAAATATATAGCAACCTTATTTTATACCTCATTCAGATACCCATAATTAATTGTAAATTCACGTAAGACATTATAACGTACGTAAGACCTCACATTGAGGATTAAACTGTCCGCATCAGCGTATCGCTCACGTTACGTATCAAAGCTAAGCCCTGCGTCTTAAAGCACTCCCTTGCTTAATTTCGCGGAATGAGCGCCTAAGCGGGCCCTTTACTTGACTCGCTCGAGGGCCCTTAGTTGTCTTACCGCGATCACCTGCAAGTTTACACTTTAAAACCCGGTTTACATGAGGATAGTAGAAGACAGTGGAACTTTTGTGTTAGGTACATTTTTTCTTGCTTGATTGTGCCAAAGGATAACTATCTCTTTAAAGAAACAATTATTCTTAGGCTCGTATTTATAATCAGCTCTCAAGAGTGACAGCGAATTTGAGTGTTTATCAGAATTCAGTACAAATTGACCTGTCAAATCCAAACTTAATATTGCTCTCAAACTTGAGATCGCTTTATAAATACGAGCCTTAGTGTCAATTTTATTTTGTTTTACACGTTCAGATCGGGATGTAGGTATCACCGGTGGCGCACGGTCTACTCTTCAGTAGGACGGGGTGAGGTCGACTGTTTTTGTTCCATTTGTACAGATAACTATCTCGCCCACTGTCCTAGTGTAAATATTACTCGAGTAAGGTGCGCTGTATGATCCTGACCCATCCCTGTAGTAGCTTCTGCCCTGCTGTTTGACTTGTTATTAGTCCAGTCAACTGTCTCGCCCACTGTCCTAGTGTAAACAGTGCAGGAGTAGTTTTACGCGTAAGGTCGGTAGTAAAGGTGCGTTACAGGGACTGTATAATCCTGACCCGGCCCTGTAGGGCCCCCTGCCCTGCTATTTGACTTGTTATTAACACTGAAAAGCTACGGTTATAGTTCGTTTGGAAGATTCCCAGTTTAAAGAGGTTAAGGCTAAGCTTAGACTGAATTGGACTTTGAAATATTAGCATAATATAATTTTGATACTAGTGTGTAAGGCACTTTGGCCTTTGTGATGAATGTGAGAGAAAACGAAACGCATCGGTTCGTCGTTTGTTGACCACTGTTTCGTCTTCATTTCGACTCATCAGATGCGGAAGTGTCCGCATGACAGTTGGTTTGCAAGTGCTTCCCTCTTGTGAGCTTAGCTTGTTTGGATCGGAACGGAATCCAACTCTTTAGGAGCATCCGTTAAGCATGATCTCCACAGAGTGATCTTCCCCACGTGTATCCCTGTCGAGATAATGCAATATCTAGTGATATAATTTTGATACATTGATTTTCTGCCACAGGCTATATATAGAGACTATCTATATGTCTATCACTTTGAACTGGCCCTAACGCAACGGATCTGAAACTGAGCGTAAATTAAATCTACCTAATTATCTGAAATTCAGCGAATTGTTACGATTAATCGTGTTGCGGACGTGTGGCCTGCGGTCGCGACATCACGGGATGACACGAGAAAATCTACAAATTAGGTAAAGGAATGGTCAAAATAAGGGTATTTTTTAAGAGGCATCATTGTTTTTAAAATTATATTGCAAGTTTAGTAAAGTTGCTTGCTTACTGCTACTACTTGCAACAGAAATAAGTAATCCAATTCATTTGACATCATAATTACAAACTTTTCAGATTCTTAATACCTATTAAAGTGGGAAAAGCACGAATTCAATGCCTGAATACTTTCTCTGAAAGATATAAAACACTGTGTTCGGTGTTCCGCGTGAAAATTCGCAGATAATCAAATTTAATAATTGTTTGATCTTGCCGGGGACATTAATCAATTTCTTGTAGAATTCAACCGCGAACTTCGGAATTTCGGCTCCAAATCTAATCCCCCTCCCCCCTTCGAAACTCGGACCGTCTTCACCCCCCCTCCCTCTGACGTCTTTGCATAATCAGGTTTTGCTCAAATTATGAGTTTGAATGATTTATACGGAAAAGTTGGCTGTGAAAATACGGTTTTTCAAATTGAATCGTAATTGACTTTTATATTTGTTGACTTTTTTTTGAACGGCCTTGTTTGAAGATGTTTGTTTTGTCACTATGATTATTAAATGAAACAGATCTCCTTTATTAAAGTAAATGGGGGCCGCCAATTTTTAGGATTACTTTAAGTTATATTTTTTTTAAATATCGACATACGTAACTCATAATAAAACTCATATAGCAATACTCATAACCACTGATTAGAGAAAAGCTCCATTTACTCTTCTGTGCTCATAACTCATGTAGTTACAAGTACAACAACATCTCTCTATTTGCAGCTGTTTTTAAGTACCTTAGATCAGCCACAAGGCTTTATAATAAGCTATAAAAGTCAATAAAGCACCGCAAAGTTTATATTTTAATCTATGCTCAAGAGTGTCTGTAAAATAAACCGCCATGATTATTAATAGCTTTCAATAAACTGTCTATTAATACTGATCATCCGGTTTTAGCCAGACCAGTCTGTACCGATGTTAGCTTCAGTAAAGTGAATATTCCGGAATGATTGATTTTAAAATATTTCAAAGGCGAATTCAGCAAAAACGCGCGCCATTTCAGTGATATAAATGGTTTTGATAATTTGGGAGAATTTCTGTGTGAAAAAATTTTTTAGTAAAGAGCGATTAGTCGCAGATAAGCCTCAAATACCGTGAATACAGTCTGTTAGGCTGTTATTGCATTCCATGGTTTTACTAGGAAGTTGATCAATTAATATGAGTACATTATTTACCTCATTTTATAGCTCCATGTGAAATGCCAGGTTAGAAT
>JARACY010000266.1:0-111210 GCA_029255725.1 Scrobipalpa atriplicella
CTGACAGGCGAGTTTGAGTTTGTATCACAAATGTCATTTCAGTACAAAACGGACTGTCAAATCTATACTTAATATTGCTCTTAATCTTGAGATCGATTTATAAATACGAGCCTTAATGTCGAGGCGATGGGTTGATGACTTAGCACTACAGTGATTCGCAGTCTTGCTAAATTGACTTTTATTCATTGCAAGGAAAACAATCGTGACCAGATGCATGTATGTTTTTATTTCTAAGTATTGTTCAATCCATAAATTGTCGGAGCTGAGAATGATTTGCATTTGTGCCTTCAACAAACAAAACGCTAAATATCTGCAAAAACAAGCCCTATAAGAGGGGTGTGGAAGCCCCTGTCAATCTCTCTTCATCCTTTAACCTCCACTCAATTTATTATGATTTGGGCCGCATAATGCCCTCTCATTCCCTAAATCTATTGGCCTTCAACGTTTTCCTTATGGGCTTCATGTTTTTGGCATGCAAATCGAATCAGAAAGGAGAGTGTTTCGTCTGAGTCTCGTCAAGAAGCAAAGAAATTTTATTTATTGTGTAATTATAGTTTTATTTATTTCAACTATTTTTATTGGTAAAGGACGAGAAGGATAAGTGGAAGGGTTGATGGTAATTTATTTATACAGGGAAATAGTACACCTACAAATAAATCATTGCCTTATTCCTTACGTTGTACTTCTAGTAAAGGCATTTTCCCACTAATATTTTTAAGTGTAACCAACCAATATTCATCCTCAATTTCTTTTACTAGCATTTATAGGATGTGCAATATATTTGTCTTTGTCTGTGCTCAAGCAACATCAGTTCAATCAATTCCTTAAATCCTTGCCATTCCCAATAATAAATGACAAAACACATTCCCCTTTAAAATGTTTCTATATCATTACATTAGAAATGTTCTTGGAACGCTTTTAGGACGAAACAGTGCGATACGTCTAATACCGAGTGATTTATTGACTACAATGGGGTCCATGAGTGACATTAGCGCCACCATAAAAAAAAATTATGAGCACTCAATATTATATTATTATCCTGAAACCGATTTTGAATGTCAATTAAAATGGATGGATACTCTGTCAAGTGACTGTAACACATAAAAAAACTCCCTATTTTATTATTCGTTCAATTGCCACCATGGCTTAAATGATAGAAAAAAATCTAGTTACACCTTTTTTTTGTTTCATTATTTTGAATTTTCGTAGAAATAGAATATCAACAATTGACTAAACCTAATGAAATGAGTTTCCAACTAAACAAATAGTCGTATATTATGAATTTTCAGATAACATCACCTCAGTGTGCGCCATTTTAGGCGTTTTACGTAATTTTAACAACCAGTTTGGTTTAGGTTTAGACATATTAGTTAGTTTTACTTATGGTGGCGCCAGTATGCCTCGTGCACACTCTTAACTCACTTTTTCAAAAGGGAGCCAAAGAGGGCCAAAAGGGCCTAACATGGGGTAGATAACAAATAGCAAAGCATTAAACTAAAACCACCTACGCCTTATCTAGAGAACTTTGACACCCAAAACTTCCATATTTATAGAACGGTTAAATGTGTGTTTTAAATAGTTTGTTGTTATCAATAGTAGTTCTGCGTTATGTCAGAATATTTTTAATTTATTTTAAAAGCTTTGATAATAGAGTTAATACTGGGTAATGTCTAAAGCTTTGATGTTTTCTCTTTGAGGATCGAAAGGTTAATGTAGCAGATTAAAAAGTAGGTCCTTTTTTTTACTTGCCTTTTATTTTTTTCAATATCATAAAACATATTTTTAAGGTTATCTGAAAAGTAAGCAATACATCTGGGATATTTCGGGTATGGTAGCTAGCTCGTACCTAATTGATATACCTAGTACTCAACTCATAGTGACTACTATCTATATTTTGGAAAAGTTTTTTTAGCCACTAAGTACTTCTTTAGGTATGTCATAGTCATAGAGTTTTTTCATTTCCTGAAAGTATTCCTTTTTGAAAGTTGTTAAATCACTAACTGAGCAACTTATCATTTTGCCGGACAACCTGTATGGGAACCAAAAAATAATGACGTAAAAATTTCTTGAAAAAATAATTGTAACTGAAGCAAAATCCCAGACAAACATTCCTCTAGCAACACAGATGCCATTAATAGCTTACAGTGGCAACACTTCGAAGCAGAACTTCAATGATAAAGTAGGGAGTTTTATATTGTTGGCAAAACACCGGGTAGGCTGCAACAGCTGCCGGTAACGACGTCACGCGAACAAGCGATATATTGTGACTAAAGATGCCATTTTGTTTTTGTCTTGGAACTATTTCTTGTCCTAGATAATAACTATACTGATATACCCAGTTGGTTTTATTTCTTATCGAGTAAGTATGAACTGAACGTATCTCCCAGCTAGATTTCGGCTTCCTTCCAACAAATTAGAAGTTATTTAGCCAGCTGGATACCAGATTAGAATAGCATCACAATAAATCATCCCACGATGAATCTTAAAAATACACAGCTCTCTGTGAAGACAACAATCCATAACAAAGCGAGGGAAACATATGAAAAAAAAAAACCTAAACTGGAGTAATTTTGTTATAGTTACCGTGTCCATTGTACCTTCAACAACAAATTGGGTAAACTTTTAGTATCAATGTTTTAATTAACAAAACGTCCCACGTCTGTAAAACCCTTACCTTTTCATTACTGAACGCACAATCGGCACATTAGTTCAGCAAATTCAATTAGAAGGCGGTTGTAACGTCGAAAATTAATGCGCAAAATCCATTAAAACAAGAACACATTACATACGAGTACGCGCACAATATAGCACAATATAATTATTCTCACGTACAATTAGTGAAACCGACACCATTACTTTAAAGTACAAGTCAAATTAATCTGGGGTTACAGTCACTCGAAAGTTCCATTATCGTTAGGAACGCGATAATGTGTAGGCGATACGGGGAAGCGTAGAACGGAACGTACTCGTAGATACGGCTACGGGACGTAGCAATTTGCTACGTGAACGTAGGTAATTATTGTGTAGCAAATACTACGTGTTTCATTATGAATATCTTTGAGTCAAAATTTATGTTAAATAATGTAATGTATGTAAAATAGATTTTTCACGCGCAGAATCTCGAATCTGTAACGAAGAAATTTCATTTTTCATAAAAGATGTATGTAATATAATGACTTAGTTGATATTAGATTTCAGTACAGATGGGACAGAGGATTATAATATTTGACAGAGGGTAAGAATAGTTCCTATCCTAGCAGCCTGTACATCTACTTCCAGTGACTTTATCCTCACCGCCCCTGAAGTCCAAGAGTGGAAAGTAGGAGAGAAATTTACGTGTTTCACATCTAGTGCTGTTGTTCTTTCAACTCAAGTGAAGAGTTATGTCTCGTCCAGTGTTTTCTTACAAGTTCCTAAGTACTGTTTTGGTAGAGAAAAAATCTTTTAGGGGTATTGAAAAGATAGGTCATTAACACATCTAGGATATGTAAGCAAAAAAAAAAACAACTCCAGATTCATAAAAAACTGGCAAATAAGTCGGTGCGTGAGAGTGCCAGTGACGTAACAGGCATCTTCTGGGTGAGCTCGTTCCATCTTTGACTCTGTCACAGTCATCCCTGACCTTATCTACAGTCAAGATACCTAACAAATAAAATCAATTTATTATGAGTATAACCGTTACACTAATAATATCTAAATTACATACATACATACATAAAATCACGCCTTTATCCCTAATGGGCTAGGCAGAGCGAAAACGACCGGAAGGTCATTCCGCCACGTCTGACAAGTTTTGAGGCTTATTTCAGACGGTCATGTGTAGCTATAGTGACAGGTTGTCAGCCCATCGCCTAAATTGCAATACCTACATTAAAACACTCGAATCCCTTAGCTGGTTTATACAGCATGCCCGGAAGGAGATGCAGCTGGCACATTCTATGTTTTTCTATCACTCCCAGTCCAGCATGGAAGATATCTAAATTATTTCAGAGCATAATTATTATTGCAAACTCTACCCCGTACAAAACACGTGCACAGTAGGTATTTATTTTGACACATTTGTAAAAAGCAATATTAAGTAGGTGAAACATAATTTCTCCGAAAAACCGTTCCAATTCAGATCCAATAAAATTTAACAGAGCGATTCATAAATCCTGTTTTTAAACCAATGAATCGCATCCCTTTTTCCGGATAAACAAAAATCTTACACGGTTATTCCGGGATATTCAATCGTTAATGAAAAAAAAATGTAGCAGTTTTTTTTTTTCGACGATCCAAAACAATTAATATTCATCGATACGGTCTCCGGTCAGGGCGATGCGAATTTGAATAATTGGCTGATTTTTATGCAGTTGAATTAATGCAATTGGTACAACGGTGGGTTTTTTTATTCTACTCCAGACCCGAGGTAAATTTGTTGTCGCTTTAGTTATGAATAAAAGATAAAGATTGGAAATTGTTTCGTTGGTTAGTTATTAGTGTAACGGTTATACTCATAATAAATTGATTTTATTTGTTAGGTATCTTGACTGTAGATAAGGTCAGGGATGACTGTGACAGAGTCAAAGATGGAACGAGCTCACCCAGAAGATGCCTGTTACGTCACTGGCACTCTCACGCACCGACTTATTTGCCAGTTTTTTATGAATCTGGAGTTGTTTTTTTTTTTGCTTACATATCCTAGATGTGTTAATGACCTATCTTTTCAATACCCCTAAAAGATTTTTTCTCTACCAAAACAGTACTTAGGAACTTGTAAGAAAACACTGGACGAGACATAACTCTTCACTTGAGTTGAAAGAACAACAGCACTAGATGTGAAACACGTAAATTTCTCTCCTACTTTCCACTCTTGGACTTCAGGGGCGGTGAGGATAAAGTCACTGGAAGTAGATGTACAGGCTGCTAGGATAGGAACTATTCTTACCCTCTGTCAAATATTATAATCCTCTGTCCCATCTGTACTGAAATCTAATATCAACTAAGTCATTATATTACATACATCTTTTATGAAAAATGAAATTTCTTCGTTACAGATTCGAGATTCTGCGCGTGAAAAATCTATTTTACATACATTACATTATTTAACATAAATTTTGACTCAAAGATATTCATAATGAAACACGTAGTATTTGCTACACAATAATTACCTACGTTCACGTAGCAAATTGCTACGTCCCGTAGCCGTATCTACGAGTACGTTCCGTTCTACGCTTCCCCGTATCGCCTACACATTATCGCGTTCCTAACGATAATGGAACTTTCGAGTGACTGTAACCCCAGATTAATTTGACTTGTACTTTAAAGTAATGGTGTCGGTTTCACTAATTGTACGTGAGAATAATTATATTGTGCTATATTGTGCGCGTACTCGTATGTAATGTGTTCTTGTTTTAATGGATTTTGCGCATTAATTTTCGACGTTACAACCGCCTTCTAATTGAATTTGCTGAACTAATGTGCCGATTGTGCGTTCAGTAATGAAAAGGTAAGGGTTTTACAGACGTGGGACGTTTTGTTAATTAAAACATTGATACTAAAAGTTTACCCAATTTGTTGTTGAAGGTACAATGGACACGGTAACTATAACAAAATTACTCCAGTTTAGGTTTTTTTTTTTCATATGTTTCCCTCGCTTTGTTATGGATTGTTGTCTTCACAGAGAGCTGTGTATTTTTAAGATTCATCGTGGGATGATTTATTGTGATGCTATTCTAATCTGGTATCCAGCTGGCTAAATAACTTCTAATTTGTTGGAAGGAAGCCGAAATCTAGCTGGGAGATACGTTCAGTTCATACTTACTCGATAAGAAATAAAACCAACTGGGTATATCAGTATAGTTATTATCTAGGACAAGAAATAGTTCCAAGACAAAAACAAAATGGCATCTTTAGTCACAATATATCGCTTGTTCGCGTGACGTCGTTACCGGCAGCTGTTGCAGCCTACCCGGTGTTTTGCCAACAATATAAAACTCCCTACTTTATCATTGAAGTTCTGCTTCGAAGTGTTGCCACTGTAAGCTATTAATGGCATCTGTGTTGCTAGAGGAATGTTTGTCTGGGATTTTGCTTCAGTTACAATTATTTTTTCAAGAAATTTTTACGTCATTATTTTTTGGTTCCCATACAGGTTGTCCGGCAAAATGATAAGTTGCTCAGTTAGTGATTTAACAACTTTCAAAAAGGAATACTTTCAGGAAATGAAAAAACTCTATGACTATGACATACCTAAAGAAGTACTTAGTGGCTAAAAAAACTTTTCCAAAATATAGATAGTAGTCACTATGAGTTGAGTACTAGGTATATCAATTAGGTACGAGCTAGCTACCATACCCGAAATATCCCAGATGTATTGCTTACTTTTCAGATAACCTTAAAAATATGTTTTATGATATTGAAAAAAATAAAAGGCAAGTAAAAAAAAGGACCTACTTTTTAATCTGCTACATTAACCTTTCGATCCTCAAAGAGAAAACATCAAAGCTTTAGACATTACCCAGTATTAACTCTATTATCAAAGCTTTTAAAATAAATTAAAAATATTCTGACATAACGCAGAACTACTATTGATAACAACAAACTATTTAAAACACACATTTAACCGTTCTATAAATATGGAAGTTTTGGGTGTCAAAGTTCTCTAGATAAGGCGTAGGTGGTTTTAGTTTAATGCTTTGCTATTTGTTATCTACCCCATGTTAGGCCCTTTTGGCCCTCTTTGGCTCCCTTTTGAAAAAGTGAGTTAAGAGTGTGCACGAGGCATACTGGCGCCACCATAAGTAAAACTAACTAATATGTCTAAACCTAAACCAAACTGGTTGTTAAAATTACGTAAAACGCCTAAAATGGCGCACACTGAGGTGATGTTATCTGAAAATTCATAATATACGACTATTTGTTTAGTTGGAAACTCATTTCATTAGGTTTAGTCAATTGTTGATATTCTATTTCTACGAAAATTCAAAATAATGAAACAAAAAAAGGTGTAACTAGATTTTTTTCTATCATTTAAGCCATGGTGGCAATTGAACGAATAATAAAATAGGGAGTTTTTTTATGTGTTACAGTCACTTGACAGAGTATCCATCCATTTTAATTGACATTCAAAATCGGTTTCAGGATAATAATATAATATTGAGTGCTCATAATTTTTTTTTATGGTGGCGCTAATGTCACTCATGGACCCCATTGTAGTCAATAAATCACTCGGTATTAGACGTATCGCACTGTTTCGTCCTAAAAGCGTTCCAAGAACATTTCTAATGTAATGATATAGAAACATTTTAAAGGGGAATGTGTTTTGTCATTTATTATTGGGAATGGCAAGGATTTAAGGAATTGATTGAACTGATGTTGCTTGAGCACAGACAAAGACAAATATATTGCACATCCTATAAATGCTAGTAAAAGAAATTGAGGATGAATATTGGTTGGTTACACTTAAAAATATTAGTGGGAAAATGCCTTTACTAGAAGTACAACGTAAGGAATAAGGCAATGATTTATTTGTAGGTGTACTATTTCCCTGTATAAATAAATTACCATCAACCCTTCCACTTATCCTTCTCGTCCTTTACCAATAAAAATAGTTGAAATAAATAAAACTATAATTACACAATAAATAAAATTTCTTTGCTTCTTGACGAGACTCAGACGAAACACTCTCCTTTCTGATTCGATTTGCATGCCAAAAACATGAAGCCCATAAGGAAAACGTTGAAGGCCAATAGATTTAGGGAATGAGAGGGCATTATGCGGCCCAAATCATAATAAATTGAGTGGAGGTTAAAGGATGAAGAGAGATTGACAGGGGCTTCCACACCCCTCTTATAGGGCTTGTTTTTGCAGATATTTAGCGTTTTGTTTGTTGAAGGCACAAATGCAAATCATTCTCAGCTCCGACAATTTATGGATTGAACAATACTTAGAAATAAAAACATACATGCATCTGGTCACGATTGTTTTCCTTGCAATGAATAAAAGTCAATTTAGCAAGACTGCGAATCACTGTAGTGCTAAGTCATCAACCCATCGCCTCGACATTAAGGCTCGTATTTATAAATCGATCTCAAGATTAAGAGCAATATTAAGTATAGATTTGACAGTCCGTTTTGTACTGAAATGACATTTGTGATACAAACTCAAACTCGCTGTCAGTCTCAAGAGCTGATTATAAATACGGGCCGAAAATCCTTTCCTGTGCCTGTAAGTATGTATTTATTTTTACAGCGAAACAGTTTGAGGACCAAAAAGTATACCTCTTCTATTGACACACAAATACGCAAAAAGCGGAAATACACACGCAGTATTTTTTATCGGCGAGCGGTGGCAAAGGTCTGCACGAGAATCATAAATACGAAATTGCAAAGCCTATCGCGGCATTATTCAAAAGGTGTGGGTGCGAAAATAGGCCGTGTGATAACGGGCCACTTTCCACCACGTGTGATGACACCCTTATCTTGGCCCACATCTAGACCATAAAAGACATGGAGTACAGATAAGTCAAGCTCGTGCTATGAACTTTATTTTTTACACTTTCGCTAGGCAGGCTGTTTAACTTTGGCTTAAGCAAAAGGGTGTTTGTCATACAGAAAAATAAACACTATGAGTATGTCTACTTTGTCTATGTATCATAGTAAAAACATAGAGCGGACGGAACTCGAACTAGTCCTGTTTCGATTATGTCCAATATTTCGTGTCTGTGAGCGATTTCTATGTGTGCGTTGTTTGACCCCGCTTTATAATGAAGCTTAATTTCTGTAGCTTTCTGTCTTTTGTGTCTAGACTGCGTTATGAAAGCTACTCGGCGCGCTTCTAAGCCTATTCCTGGCTATGGATGAGTTAGCAAGTTAAAGCGGTTGAGAAACCAGTAATGGATTTGTATCAGTGATTTGTATGATAAATGTCGCATTGTAGCAAATCTTGGAAGAAACTTAAGTAAACTTAGAAAAGAAACACATAAAAAATCTTTTTTGACAGCACGGTAGGTCAAACTTACTTTTCTAGTTGGTAGGGCTTTGGCATACTTGCCTAGGACACCTACAAATACCTAATTAAGTAAAGAAACACCATTAATTTAACCTTAACTGAAAACAATGCACGCCTAACCACAGTTTAAACCCTATCGACCTAACCTAACTGGGCCAAGAATTCAAAGCAACGGAAAACAAGTACTTAATCATATTCCCCACATACTAGCGAATACCGAGAGTGTAATATATCACTAGTAGTAAGGAACGGTACTCGGTAACATTTGGCGATAATGGCCTCAACTACCCTAGGGAAATGCGCTCTTGATAATGTGAACAGTAATTTTATGTTGTAACAATAGTCTAGTCGATCAGGGAGATAAAGTGGCGGAATAAATTAAAGGAAGATTGCAATTATGTAGAGTTTAAGCTAAACCTTCAAATATTTCTTTAAAAAAAAAACATAGATGTTATTTGGGCATTTTTTGCATATTAGCTTATTTTATAAAGATTTTCAAATGACGCTACTAATTTTCGCCGGAAAAAAAAATACGTTCATGTGTTCGCAAAAAAAAGTAAAACAGTGATTTCGTTTGGGAAATAGTTTTTCGAGCATCTAAAAATTTATAAATCAGCCTTAAAAAAATCATCTCAGCTACAATAGGTTAGGTTAGGTTGGAAGTTATTATTTTCGAGGCTGATTTTGTATTTTTTTAGGGCTCGGTTAATTACTAACCATTTATTTTTAATTAATAACATAAAAGCGTTTTAAATATGTCTAATGTAAAAAAAAAAAAAACTGATAGGAAATAGGTACCTACCCAAGGGAAATGCGTGAACCTGCAATTTTATGTTTTAACAATAGTGTATTCGATCCTCTAGATAAAGCGGCTGAATAAATTAAAGAGAGCTAATGGGTTTTATCGGAGGATACATTATGCAGCGCTGAAGCTAATTCCTGCTAGAAATTATCCGTTTAAGGGGTTAGTCGGGCGATTTAGTTAAAAGTTTGTAAGTTGTAAGTACCCTGTCAAAACAAACAATACTAGGTCCATTATATTATTTTATAGATATAATATGACATAGCTAGGTTACTCAAAAAATTCATAGAGTACCTTTAGGTATTTATTTGTATTTTTAAAAATATGGCCCAATTATACAAAATTACTAGAGCCGCTGACACTATTTGCATGGGAGGGCCAATTTTTTTTTCGCCCATGTTCCTAGGGGAAAGGTGTTCAGTTTCATGGGTAGGTTCACATCCTCATTTCATCATTTTTTCATCATCATTTTTCAGTTCAGATTTTTTTTTTAAGTTTCTGCATTTCTGAACTCCGTATTATGCAAATAATCAACTTATTCGAACTTGACGATTGATGGGTGTCCAATAAATTCAATACCGCAAATGAAATGCCGTTATAAAATCAGCTAGCTAGTTGTAAACATATAACGAATGTCTGTTCTTTTGTACAACCTGACATGCGTATTTACACGTCCACACAAAAGATTCATGCAGACGGACTGCAAATAAACCGCACCACAACTGCATCACAAACGCAAAACGGCTATTCAAATATATTTTTCGCTACCATTTTATCGTATTATAATTATGACTTGAGGTATATAAGGCAGTTGATGTTTATATCTTACGACTGTCAGTTTGGCCGTACTTGTGTGTGTGTAGGTAATTGCACCTACACGTGCGCATAATACCTCAGTTTGAGTCTGTTTGTCATTGGTGCTGATTCTGTTGAAGACACAACTTAAATAATTTTTGTTTCACTTTCAAATATTTTTTTCTCTCCGCTTTTCTTTTTTCTCTCTTGTTTCTTTGGTTTTTCTCGTTCCTTACGTCCCTCCGTCTGAGTAAGTATATCGATTCCAAACATGAAAGAATCCGCTTGAAGAAGTCTAGACTCCAGTTGGCTCCTCTATTGATTTTGTAATTTAGATGCAGTCAGACTGTCCACCTAACAGTCCGTTTATAAAGACACAAGTGAAATTTCACAAGTTCCGTCAGGTAATGCTACGTAAATCCATTCCAACAAAGCAGACACAAATCCTTTCAAGTATTTCAAAAGACCACGCATTAGGAGGATATGAAAAGGACAAAATCCACCGACAAAATACAATATTACCTTAACACATGTATGAAAAAACCCTGTAAGCCGTTCTGTAGGAGATTATCAATATAATGATATTAGGATTATTTTTATAGCTTTTTATGATTTTTTAGAGCATGGTTGAAAAGAAAAGATTTCTAAATATAACATTGATAAAGCCTGCTGTAGATATATGGAAGTATGCAAATTTGATATTGACTAAGTATTTAGCACTCTTACATAAGTACCTAGGTACCTTTATAATTTATCCTAGCTTTTGGTAACGGCTTTTCATACCCACTCAATGTGTTTTTCTGCGGCAATAATATATTTTCCTGGCTTACATACAATACAGCATTTGCCAGCTCGTCAATTAAAATGCAATAGGATCCATTATGTGTCGTGTTTTGTTTTTTTACTGACTTTTACAGTATGCCCGGGAAGAAAATTGGTAAGTAATAAAATTGTATTTTCTATCGCTTCCAGTCTAGCATGTATTTGTTATACAGTCATGTAATAGATCCTGTACCAAAAAGTTATTGATAAGATGGCCCTTCCAATATCACCAAGGCATTTTCTATCACCGAGCACAATACCGACCCCAAATAGAGTGATTCGGATAAGGATGAACTAAATCCGTACATCGTCTTATTCCTCAATCACTCGAAATCTTACTAAAAGCCTCTTTTGTTGTTGGCCACGAGAATAAAATTGCTATTTCGTTCTCTGTTTTCGCGAAATTACTTTTGCCTGGCAGTTTTAATATTCCCCTATTTTTTCGTCCATCTGTCTCTGTTGACGTGAAAAAAGAAAATAATGGACTTAAGCGAACAAGAACTACGCGCTCAGAAGTGTCCCCAAATCTGGGTTGACGATTGCCAACAACACTAAAAAAAAAAAACTACGCGCTGGCTTAAAAAACTGGTCAAACTATTATTTATACTGTGCTTAAGTAATCTTTAAAGATTCATACTGAATGTTTAATTTTTTTTCTAAAGAGCTTTTAAATATTTTATTGACGAGTTTTTTGTTTATATCAGTTTTGCAACTCTCATTTATTATGCTAGAAATTAAACTAAGTACCTATGTCTGCTAAACTCGGAGCCATAAAAAATATAAGTAAAATTTCCTAGTTAGGTAAGTATTTTTCTTTCTGAACGTACTATAAATGTCAGTAATTTAGGTGACAGACTGACTACCCGTATCTGCAATACCAACTTAATATAAAATATCAGAATTAAAAAAAGTACAACAATCGTATCAAGTTTTAATTTCAGAGGGCATTCTCGTAGAAGTCTTTACATATAAATAAGAGGCCTATTACTTAGATGTGCTAATGTGCTATTAGGCTGTTTAAAATCTCTGAAACCAGGGTTCATCGGGTCGATACGTCTCGAAACCCACACGAAAAGGAAAAGAAGGGGAAACTAATTTAACAGAGGTGAAACCGCGGGACGAAAAGCTAGTAAAGCTATTATAATAATATGGTTAATTTTGCAACGAAACCAAAGCACGCTGATTGTTTGCAATAACTCAAGTGTCATAAACATTATAAATGGTTATTGAAGTGTAGAAGTTAAACTACTGAATGCTCATAGGTTTATGGCAATAGTTAAAACAAGGGAATCGCTCAGCGAAAAGCAATTATTTCTACAGGTACTCGTATTTTCTTACTCAATTTAAAATACTGTAAAATCATAATTAAACTGCCCGCATAGTCTAGCGGTCTGAGCCTTGGGATCCGGATCCGGAGGTCATGGGATCGATTCTCACGGTGAAGTTGATGATTGTCAAAGATGTGAGATTTTCCCTAACTGATTCTGGATATTAAGATTTGAAGATATAAGATTTAAATACTAACACTTAGGTTCATCAGGTCGTTCGTCGACGACTTGATAGCTGACTCGACAGAAAAAGAAAAAGAAGACAAATGCATAATGCATTTGTTTTATCTTCAGTAAATTTATGAGGAATGGATGAATTTTAGACCAGATTTTTTTTTTTAATTTTAGGTCACTACTGATAATAATAAGGAAACGATAGTTATAGACCGAGCTTGTTAATTTTTTCGCGTCGCATGAACCGGTGTGAACTGACCCTTAGACATTCAATCTGACTGACAGAGAGACTAAATAAGTACATTGATAACATTTCAGTTCTGAGAAACTAGTTATTCGTAATTATATTGTATGAAAGGGATTTCAAACATTTCTGATATTCCAAATAATTCCA
Source organism: Scrobipalpa atriplicella (assembly GCA_029255725.1). NCBI lineage: Eukaryota > Metazoa > Arthropoda > Insecta > Lepidoptera > Gelechiidae > Scrobipalpa > Scrobipalpa atriplicella. The sequence goes on from JARACY010000266.1 coordinate 13,307, forward strand.
TTTCTTAATACTAAAATAGTAAATCAAATTGGACTGGGTTTTGCTTTAGCATAGCTGTTAGAATTAACAAGCCGCCAAATAGACTCTGAACTCAGTTAACGACCACTATATCTGCGAGATTAACCGAGATCAATTAACATCTGATCTGATGAAACTTAACCTAACCTAAGACATAGATTAGATACTCAGTAGTTTAAGTAAAGAAGAATCAACGGGCAAAGATTTGCAAACAAAAAATTATTCGCATACACTTCAACCTACGAAGAATAATGGCATTCCTTATTGCTGTCAGACTACCTATTTATATTTAGAAAACATTGAATTGTATGTTAAATTGGCTCTAATCATTATCACAATGCGGTAAACAAACATTAAAAATCATTTCCTCACTGGCCACGAATAAAGACAATGCTTGGAAAATGCCATCCAAAACAAAACACAAACTCCAGCTGCGGCATCACATCATTATTCGACAGACCGACACAAAACGCAAAATCCAACCATCTAACCCAACTCCTGACGTTGCTCGGCTAATTATAATTGATAATTTGATACTTTTTTGAATTTTTATTAGCCTCGAATGTAGGACGAGGGTGGTTGGACACAGACGCCGTGCTCCCACATAATTAGGAGCCCGTATCGCGCTGAAGCCCGTACCTACTTTGCATATTTTGTTTGCGCAAACATCGCACCACTGTTTGACTGTTAAAATCAAGGATCGCCGCCGTCCCAGTTGTAGAATCAAATTAAAATATGGAAGCGTAATTGAAAACTACACTAGTTTTCCCTTCGTCTGGAAAAGAATTAAAAGGAAATTACGAAACTAAATACGAAATAAATGTAAAAAGGAATCTTTGGATTACTAATTTTGCAATTTTCTAAGATATTAGAAATTTGTTACAATGGAACCAGCACAGAAGTTAATTCTCCAATGTCAATGACAACGACATATTTATCTTTATGTTAGAGGATGCGATTTTCAACTGAATCATGTCGATTTCAGCTGAACAAAAAAACATTAATTTTAGGGGTTACCCAATGACCCTTGAATTAGTAATTGTGATTTAGCACACTATATCTATCCCTCTCTTCTAGTCTAACTTCTCAACTTGGTGAAGCTAACACAAAGCAATAGGTCATCTCGGAACGACGGACGCAAACAAATTAGCAACGGTTCAACTTCGGACGGTTGAGTCTTGTTCTTCTACTGTAGTCACGCCCGTATCCCTTACAGGAAATGTAGAGCGTCAAAATTATAGGGCTTTATCGCCATGTCGGACAAGCTTTGCTAGACATTTTAGAAAAAAAAAACGGTGTATGGCTATAGTGATAGGTTGTCAATATTAGTCTCTCTCGATAGAGGGAACAGTTAGATTCGTTTAGTAATGTTCGGGAAGAAAAACAAGTTTGAATCAATTAAATTTGATAATAATTGTGAATATAAAGATGACACCAGAAAACAGACACATTTTATAAGTATGACAAAGTACGTCACTTGACACTTTAAAAAATATCTTCATTATCTCCACCCCAATTTAAGAAACACTAGAGCATCTATTTAAGTAACACTATCGTCTGAAGATTACATCTCCCCCAGGTTGTTATATTACCTCCCTTATCTGAATACATCCTCAAAACTTAACACCTCGGTTTTTTATGCGGATGATGTTGATTTATTGTTTGTAAAACGATCGCATTACAAAATAGGAGGAGACTCTCTTAAGAGATTTAAGAGGATGCGTTTTGAATTATATTGCTGCGTGATTATTTATAAACCTATTATAGTAGTAAAATGTTATATTTCTTATTTGGAATAGATTTGTGATGTTTACTGTAAATAAAACCTCGAGCTGTATGATACACTTCTTCTTTGGTGGAACTGTCATGTTTTCAAAGATCTTAAATTTAACTCATAATAGTCATAGTCCATACAAACCTAAAAACCAACACAATCTCTTGTCATAATCACTATTATATTATTGCCACATATTGATTAGGCTTTAGTCATATTCATATCAAGTTTAATATCCATTATGAGTGGCTATTCCGAGTCACAGAATTTATATAATAGCACTAACGTATCTGACTGAAGTCATTCGTCAATTGAACTGTAAGTACCATCAACAGATGGACGAATGACAGCAGCAGCAGAGTTATAAAAAAATATAATCTCACCTTATCCGTGTATCCTGATTTTTTTTCACCTAAAGTATACACCAAAATTTTTATTCTTAGTTTTAAACTACGCAATGGACATCAAATCACTTATATACAGTCGCCTTTACATTCATGTGCGGATTGTATCTCCCCTATACATACTATCCAAGATAGCTATTTCAATAAATCACGAAGGCGTATCAAATTTCAAAAGTACGTCTCCCTAAGTTATTCTCCTTTTAAGGGTAGGCATAGGAATGTTAATCTTGTAAGCTTAGTTTTAATCACGTGTCAAGAAAATAAGTTTTTTTTTATAAGTACGTGCCTTTGTGCTATTTCGTGCTGGATTATCAAAATTGGATTTAACAAAGCATTTGAACTATGTCTTTCATGTGCTTATGTGCTTTGTTATTTTTCATTGGGATTCGGCTTCAGTCATGGCAAAGTAGGTTTTCCCGTTGGAATGAAATATTTTCCCACTGTAATGAAAGACTCTGTTTTATTCCTATGTGGATAGGTAGGTATTAAGTTTAATTTGAAATTGTATAGTTTGCTTAACTGTCGTATTTTATTATCCTTATTTATTTTGAAATCTCTGTTATACCTACTTCAGCCTATCGAAACTAACCATATCAATATTATAAATGCAAAAGTAACTTTTTCTGTCTCTTTGTTTGTTACTCTTTCACGTCTAAACGGCTGAACTGATTTTAATGTAATCTGGCAGGACGATACATTATCAACTGAAAACGGAAATAGGCTACTTTTTACCGCGGGAAAATACCTCATTTCCACTGGAAAACTATTTAGCCGCGGGTTAAACCGCGGGGCGAAAAGTGCAACCTACTCATAAAACGAAACTTATCAATATTGGACCACTTCAAAACGCACTCCACTAAATGCAAGTACAATTTGTATAATGGCAAAACCACAAGCGTTATTAACCTTAGACCCGGCCATAGCTGGTGGTAATAACATAATAGTGCGGATAATTTAGCTGTTTTGCGGCTGAATTACAACCTGCAACGAGGCAGTGGAACTAGACTAAAACTGTCTTTACGCTTGGAGCTTTTAAACTTATGAGAATGGAACAAAATCGAAGAGCTGTGGACCAATATAGACTGAATATACAATACAATACTATACAATACACTTTATTGCACAAAAACACAGAAATTAAAAATTAAATAAATAGAAAAGTAGTACAATTGGCGGCATTTTTCTAATGTAGCAATATCTTCCAGGCAACCAGGCAGTAGGAAACAGCGGAATAATTTAATTGACGCGGAATATGTAATGTTTAAATAGTAAAATGATGTACCTATAATATTCATGACTCTAGTCTAGGCTTAAGTACCTCTGACTAATTTCAATATCAATTTTTATATAGAATTGACTATGGAATCAGCTCATCTAAGAATCATCGTGGCTTGAAGACACTGGTATTTTTTTCAAAGCGACAGAACTACCTGCAAGGTGATTAGGCTCCGGACCCCGGTATATAATGAAGTACCACCATACCACATTAAACTAGACATGGGTAACGTAGGCGAAGCTGTCGGCTTAAAATTTACTTGAGCTTGTTAAAATAAAACAGAAAATAAGAAAAATGAATCAACTGCCACACTTTACAGCCACATTCGCTTGTATAAAGCTACATTCAAAATTGTGGCCATAATTCATAAACGCTGTTGACCACCACAAAAGTGGACAATAACCACACAATACTGTGTTACCACGGGATTTGAATTCACACTTCCCGAAAAGGAAACAGGCACTACGGACTAAGCTACCGGCCACGTACAAACTAGACCAGATATAATAGCAAAGCGATTAGCACCCAAGTAAGTAAAGCTTAGAATTATAACCGAAACTAGTGTTGTGTAAGTACGCCACTATCGATATGTTATTCAATAGGTTTTATTGTTTGTCTATTGATTATGTATTGGGTTTTAATCGATAGGTATTGTTCTTTATAGAAACTGATGATAGTATTGTAATAAATAAGATAAATTCAAAAATATGAGAAACAACTAATCAAAAATTTCAACTGTAATCAGGTTGAAATCCAGTCTACGGTTGAAAGTTTTGATTTGTTGTTTCACATGTTTTAGAAATAAAATAGCACTGTAAGTGCAAAAATCACAAATAAAAAAATAAACGACATTATTTTTCTTATTTTTTGAGTCGATTGGTAACACGTATTATGGTTTGTGACGAGTTTGTATATCTATGTTTGTGACCAATATTAGTACCAAGGTATTACATACAGCTGTAACTACTCTCGATGTCACCGATGCTACCTGGGATAGTATGTACTTATTAGGTTTCTTGGATTATGTTGAAGTTTTGTTTTTTAACTATTTCAAGGTCAACTATCGATATTTTGACAACACTAACTGAAATGGTCCAATGATAATTACGAGGCTAAACCAACATAGGGATAGAACTAATTGCTGATATAAATGGCTACGTTCAGATATTACTAAATTTACAATTTGAGGTTGAAAGTTGTTTGAACAATAACAGTGGTTAATTTGTCTTGTACTTTGAGTAACGATAGTGTTTTAATAGGCTAGGTAGAGTTAATTCAATGGTTAGTCTGCTTAACTATTGATGACACAGTTTTTAAATCAAAAAACTTCTGACACCATACGTGCATATTTCAATAATAAAAATCTAAACTAGGCCTCTTAAAATAATGGAGGTCTTCTAACTCACATTGAGAGGTTGTTTCTAGTTTAAGATATGATCATCCCGGATGATGCATTCCATAATTGTAAGTAGGTATATAAAATTCGCCATGATGTTAAAATACAATTTTCAATCATAATGTCCTATGCCAATGAGTTACTAAAAAAATAGAAAGTGCAACCGAACAAACCGTCTTTATCTATTCAATTAATTTATCTAAATGAGATTGACCGCTCACCAAAAAATGTTGGAAGCAACACTATATTATAATGATTCGAACTTCTTATTCAGAACACCCACCAATTAATCTGTCATACAGATTTAGTTGTTAGCCGTGAATAGATTGGGCGAACTGGTCAATAAACATGTCAACACAATGACTTCCCCAGCTCAAGCCTACGTCTCCATCTTGCACGCACCTTAAAAGGAGTTTGATAAATGGTAGTGCACAGCATTTGCTAGTGTTGTTTTATTTACTATCTCGTTTAATACTTCACATAAGCAGATCTTCGAAATAAGTTGACTTGGTCTTGTCGAACTTACAACGTGTCTTGACTTACCTTGATTTACAATTTGATTTAATTTAATGAAAAATACTGTAAATAATAATAATATTGTTTTTATGTAGACACCTTGAGCGATAATGATAGCAAAGTCCGTGTTTTGTTGAAAAAAGTCTCTGACATTCCTCTGACATTGGTCAGAACCAATGTCAGAGAAATGTCAGCTGAACATACATAAAAAAAACTATAGCAAACTTAAGGTTACCAATACCAATCTACAATTGATCATTTCTAATTCAAAAGTCTTTATCTATTCATACCATCTACACTCATCTTCGACTAAAAAACGTCATCCACAATCCTCCCCGAGTCTTAGGCCCGAATTTATAATCAGCTCTCAAGAGTGACAGCGAGTTTGCGTTCGTATCATAAATGTCATTCCAGTACAAAATCACCTGTCAAATCCGCACTTAATATTGCTCTCAATCTTGAGATCGCTTTATAAATACGAGGCTAAAGAACACTTAAAGGACTGAAGTCTACAACACTAATCGTGGGCGGGTAATAAGTGCCTACAAATCTACAAAACAAAGCTACGTCCAGCATTTGTCTTGCCTGAGCATTTGTCTAGCACTTGGATTATTCTATCTCTTGTCACCTCCTTATACAAATATTTCATTACATAGAACTGTGTTGTTACTCCAGTCGAAATAGAAAAAAACGTGTAAAGCAGGTTACATTAATTTCACAGTACAGAATATTTAGCTTGTTCATATTTAAGGAAATATTTGTTTAAGACCCCTTGCCTATTTGTGTATTTGTATTTGAAGCATTAATTTAAATTATTAAATTGAAGTATTACTCTAAAAATGAAATGTTAATTGGTTAAATGTAAATTGAAAACGCAAAAACCAGCAGGTTTCATTTTACAGCTCTATGACTCTAGTTTAGACAAAAATTACAAATTAAGATAAGTGACAGAAAATACACATCGTCAGCAAACATAAAATAAGACTGTTTGGTATTGGATCCGAAAGTAAAATAATAAAGCAACCTGCATATTATCATCATCAGCAGCTCATATAAATGTCCCCACCGAGGGGCACAAACCTACCCTGGAATAGGGCGATGGGCGACAGCAGCTTAAATACAATAATTATTTAATGCTAAGCCTATCCTTTATTGACTGGCCTATTAGACATGATTTGTAGTTCCTTGTTGTGAAGACAATATGCATATAATTTTTAAGAAATTGGCAGTTTTATGGCACAGTTTGCTGCTTCGTAAATTTTAATATCGACGTTGACTTTGTTTGCACTAGGAGCCAAAAGAATAAAGGTGATCTATGGTAGAACATAACCAGTGAAAAATGTTTAGAGTCATAACAGAAAATGAATGAGTTCGGTAAATATTTGAAATGGAATAATGTTTTCTTTACCAACCCAGTCATTTCGAAGATGCTTTGCGATCATTTATGTTTTGTAACGATTTACAATGAAAATTATGGTTTTCTCAAATATAATGATTATTTTTTAGGCATATTGTTTAAGGTTGTGTATAACTGACAGGATATTTTATAATATTTGGACCGCCATCCCTTTAAAACGTCAAGCTCTACATACACTGCATAAATGGGATCGCCCAGGAACTTAGGCTCGTATTTATAAAGCAATCTCAAGATTGAGAGCAATATTAAGTATGGATTTGACAGATCATTTTGTACTGTAATGACATTTCTGATACGGACTCAAACTCGCTATCACTCTTGAGAGCTGATTATAAATATTTGCAGCAGGAAAGATTTAAATAATACAAGCGACTGAAAACTCCATAGCTGTCGCTACAATTTATTAGGGAATACTTAGTTCAATTTGGATCAAAGACGATCAAATGGGATCGTAGTTAGGTTCCTAGTGGTAGGTATTTTTCTACAACAAATGATGCTATACTCCGATAAAGACTTTGATTCATAGAATTTTACCAGTAAAACCATGAATAGTAAAAACGAAATATATACCAAAAGATCTCGAAATTAAAATTCGATTCTCGATTTGAACTCGAATCATCGCCACATTCAAGTTGCGATTCAAAAATGTGAAATCCTCCATTTCTGCGGGCCTGCGTCGTGCTTCGTGGATGTAATGAATACCTGTCAGCCTTGCGTGTGGGCGATCCACTGAGTCTAAGTCGAGTGCGGGGCACAGAACTGATAACAGGTAGAAGCGACATGAAACAGCTGCTATAATTTGTTTGAAAGGGTCTAACATCGTCATCTCCCTATTTCACGTATTTCATGGGGTTTGCTACCTAATTAGGAGAAGAGAAACAGTCAGAAAATAGTTCACATTTTTAAAGAGCTACAATATCGGAATGTTTAACAATAGCGCCTTTTTGTACTCATTAAATTGTGAGATTTGTGGCTCAGTCAAAGGAAAAAATTAACTTCCTATCTACTTAATAATTACTGTTTACGCCCTTAGATTAAAAAAAAAAACAATTATAAAAAAGAATTGTTGTTATAATAAAATTGATAGTAGTTTAAAATTTATTCATCAAATAGATTATAAAAAATATATCAGAGAATGTTAATAATACTATTTTTTTAATTTACGTTATAAAATTTGCTAAACTACCTCTAACAGCCATTTAAAATTATACTTTATCAAATTGATTCATCGTGCCATTTCCATATTTTCCAACGTCTGTACCAGAACGCAAACATTTACCCTTCGCTCAGCAGTAATTGTTTAAAATTGAGCCTAACTGTGTGGGCCTCGCCTGTTGCCAGTCCTGCCATCCACTCAAACCTTCCTTCCTCGTCTTCTTTAGTGATGGGCTTGAAGTGTATAGAACTGTTTCCGTTAAGTTGTATTCTTTAAAAAAATAATATACATTACAGGGCCCATGTATTCATTTGCAGGTATGAAGTAGGTATTCATTTATCATATTTTAATTAGTTTAATCCACATTTTCATAAAATTAAGATTCTAATGTATGTATGTCAAATTTATGATGTTGGCACAATGTTGGATCCTAGATCCAGATGCTTTGCGGAAAAATGTTGAGTGACGTGTAAAATGGCACTCAAACTTAGTGGGTAAGTTTTAATCTTAATTCATCTCATCATGTTTGCTTTTGCTGATTCCATGTATATTTTTAGTTGTTTTTTGTTGCCGAACAGAACGAAAATTTCCGGTTTAAAATTCCGTTTTCGTTGCTTCCGTCACTGCACTAGTAACATCACTAGCTTCTTTTGTTTAATATTTGCGATAAGCGTCTACTAAGTGGTGTCCGACTATGTTTATTTTAGTTCTAAAATCTAACTCGATAAGTATGTGCTCGTGATAAGTCTGTGGTTTCAAGTATTAATGCTTGTCATCTGTTTTCATAGGAAATGACGTCAGATAAACTGTTTCCTTTTAAAGAAGGATAGTGTTATATCTGCTTTAAGGATTATCATTATGCTGTCATATATCTCTATCATTATGGATTTAGAATAGGCTCATTTTAGGAACATTTTACAGATTTTAAAAAAATAAAAAAAGATTTATTTACTAGCTTAATTCTCAATAGGTACTTGAAGTTCTAATTAATCCTGTGTGCTTACACTGTAGTAATTTTGTTTTAATATCCAAATAAATTGGAAACTACGTTTCTGAATATTACACTTATTTCCCTGTAGGTAGATAGATATCGATAATGTGGTATTTCGATACGCCTAAGTGAAATATAGGGCTACGCCGTCAAAGTACCCTACAAATTAGTTAGGGCTTAGTGACAAGGCCATAATCCTGATAACAGCTGAATATAAATCACAGGAACCCTATAATCACTGATACGATAACAGGAAGAGACTACTATGATAAAAATAATATCTAGTAATGTTTATGTTAGGATTAAGGCCCGTATTTATAATCAGCTCTCAAGAGTAACAGCGAGTTTGAATTCGTATCAGAAATGTCATTCCAGTACAAAATTACCTGTCAAATCCGCACTCAATATTGCTCTCAATCTTGAGATCGCTTTATAAATACGAGCCTAAGAGTGGATTGTGGTCACCCTCAAGGCAAGGCAAATGTGGATAAGACAAGCTCTCTGATGATGATCTTACTAAATTATGTTGAAATAAAATCCTTGAGAAGAAACACGAATGAATTTTCCACAAGAAGTTTTAAAATTCGTTTATATTCCGTTCTATGTAATACAAATTTTTGAAAATGATAGGACTACTTTAAAATTAGAATTTTCAAAAATGGTAACTTCTTCTGGGCAGTTTAGACTGTGCAAGTTGTTAAACTACAGTTGGTAAGTTGAACCATGTAAACGTCAAGTCAACTTGAAAGCCAACTTACCAACTTAAATACAAGTAGAAACTATGAACTGACATAATGTACAATAATAATGATCTTGAACAATGTAAACCGCCCATTAATCGAGTTGATGACAAGACGACATGATGACAAGAAGACAAAATGTAAAAATTGTAGTAATTTTAATGAGGATTAAAACTACGTCTGATTCCATTGCGATAATGAAGCAAAGCCCACTGATATGCAGTCATTGCTTCATATAGAGCGAAAGCTGGCTGTCCAAAACCGTAATTTACTATCGAATTAGCCGACCAACACCGATTATTAACAAAATGTGTCGCTTAAAATTAACGAACCGAGGTTTTAATTCACAATGGACGGACAATTAGCGTCATTAAGCGACTGTATCTCAGGAATTTCGGACAAAAAGTGATAATTAAACATTTATTTCATTTGTAGAGCGGAGTTTTTTTGCACAAGTTAATTGGTAACCGGTGGCAGAAAATATTTTTAAAGCAAATTCATTCGTGATTTGCTGTGCAGACGTGACTCTTTTTCTTCTCCTTTTTCTTCTGCCTAGCGTTTTCCCGGCTTATGCGCTTTCCGACTTTTTCTTCTCGAATTCGCCCGGTCTTCGGCATCCGCCTGTTCTCTTCCATATCCACTTTCACGCTAGCCAGCGCTTTTTCGGTCTACCGCGTGATCTAGGGCCTTGGGACAGTGAGGTCGAGGCATCTTTTTCCGACTTAGTCTGGCGGTCTGCAACTTATATGCCCATACCATCGAAGACGACTTTCCTGCAGCTTATCAGCTACGTCGTGGACTCCAAGGCTGCCACGGATGTGCTCGTTACGAATGCGTTGATTGATTAGTAAAAATGGCCTCGAAGTTCGACGCAAGCAGCTTTCCTATCCGTCAGTGAATTTGAATGCCAGTGCCTTTGAGACATTATCGTCGATTCTATTGATTTTGTGTTGTGATGTGAAGTTACGTGATCAACTTTATCTAAGAAATGATGTTGCCCTTATCATATTTTAGGTTTTTTTTTTTCATTCAAGAAATCTATTTTACTAGAACATATCCTTTTCCCGTTAATAATGTTATGTGTAAGACTCTAGAAATGACGCTGAAAGACTGAAATAGTTTTTAATTACTTCAAGATAGTTTGCTTACGGAAAATTGTAATTAATTTACTCATCTTTGATATTACTTTGTTCCGCTCTGTCACCAACAATGTTCTTATAAGCTCATACAGTGTGTAAGGGATCCCTTGAATTTTTTTTTTAATTATTTTTGAATCACACTTTATAGTGTGACCTTATGGTCTGACACGCAATCAACTACTTACAGTTGAGGATTTTTTATATCGTTGTCAAAGTTTCATTCCGAGCTTTGGAGGGCACGTGTCGTCACTCCCGGCTGCTATCTCTGATAGTGGTCGTCTCATAAAGTATAATCAGAAGCCTATTTTACTTAAATGGTTTAAAACCAGGTTTCATCAGATAATTCGACATGAGAGAAAAAAAAGTTAGGACTTAAGTAAATATCTACAACCACACAACCTGCACACGTATAAGCCGTTTAATATCCAGGTATCGACATTTTCTTTCGTTATGTTTTCCTCATTTACCTGCACACAGCATTCCTATATCGGCCGATACATTCGACAAGGCAAGAACAATAGTCTTTTGTGCAATCGCTGCGCGGTCCGCCGGTGTTGCCATTGTGATACTCTTTTCACCCCTCGATCACGTTCTATTTCCCATTTATGGCTGATAGGTTATTTATAGGTCGCGGAATTATCGATGGCTTTTGGACAAAAATTCTCATTGTTTTTTAATAATTATGTAACTAAATAATCAGCCAGCATGGGCCCCCCATCCGGAGGGGGAACATAAAGTCGTTATTTGTCAATGTATCATATTGTGAGATTTTCTCTAGTTTGGTTAGGACAATGCAGACTGAATCTCCCTGATAATTGTCTGTAAGAAGCACCCTCGCTGTCTTTGATAGTGGTCGTTACACAAACCATGTCAGAGGCATATTCGCTGTTTTTTATATATAATTTAATAATTCTGACACCAGGGTTTATCGGGTCGTTCGTCAACTCGAAAAACCTACTCGATAAGAAGTATAATTCGACAAGGCAAGAACAATAGTCTTATGTGCAATCGCTGCGGTCCGCCGGTGTTGCCATTGTGCTACTCTTTTCACCCCTCGATCATGGTCTATTTCCCATTTATGGCTGATAGGTTATTTATAGGTCGCGGAATTAACGATAAGCATAGTTTTGTACAAAACGAAAAACTATGTTTTTTATAAACATTACATAGGTACATAAATAGTACGGATTTATCTGCCATATATTTTTTGTGCACTGCTAGAGACATAATAAATAAATAAAAATGTTAGTCTGTTTTTATTTGAAAAGTATTTTAGTGAATAATCCTTGTAAAAGATATTAACTTGCAACTGACAAGCTTTTTGTGTCTGTTAAAAAGAATAAGTATTATTTTTCAAAATGTTTACTTAGAACAATGATAGGTAGGTACTTAAAAAGTCAGTAACGTTAGACTTTATTAAAGTGGTTCCAAAAAGTATCTGAAAAATAAACAAAAAGATGATGCAATAAAAAAAGTTGAATGAACTAAAAACTTAATTACGCAAAAAGTCCATTTAACTGACTATTCTTAAAAAAGAAAGTTAATTTTAATTGATTGAAATTTTCAAACTTTGATCAAGTGGAAATTAATTTTCCAAGCTCGCATTTGTTAAGAGTGTTGCCATGATTAATGAGCTAATTATATTCAAGTTACAGGCCAATTTATTACTTGATTTCCAAATATATAATGATTGCCAAATTGATCATTTTAAGGGAAGATTTCAGTCAAGAAACCCAATCGTTTTACCTCAAGAAATTTAATACAAATTACTTACGCCAAGAAACAGAGAAATAGAAAATTTCGATGGCTTTGAAAGATATTGAGGGCAACACGATCTAAATAAATTCCAACTAAATGACAGGCATGGACTTATATTAGTTAGCAATTTGCAACGCTAAATCGTACTCACTATTATCACAGAATATATAATAGTACTCTATTATACTTAATAACATGAAATTATTTTATTTCAAATTCACTGTCAAATATCTTGGATCCAGTAAGATATTTGCCATTTTGTAGAGCCAAGAATGGAGCCAACATATTAGGTGACATTATACACAAATTTGACATTACATTCCTATGGTTTTACTATAGATATGGAGAGCAGCTATGAAAATTATATGAAAATATCTATTCTTTTGTCGTGTGGGTTGTTGGGTTAAAGATAAAAAAAAACCCTGGTGTCTCAATTAGCTATAAATCTTTTTTCCGTTTATATCGGTCTTGTGCTAATTTCCATTATTGCCACTGCACGAAGATCGCAACATAACACTTAACTCTATCTTCTATTTATCAAAGCGTTTTATTTAACAGTTTTTAGATTTATACGTTTCAAATAAAGTACAAAGATTTTCTCTTTGTATTATAGTGTAGGTATGTAGATATACTTCAAAATAACGCATATTAATCATAAAAGTAATATCAAAGCAAAGATAGCTACCGCAATCATACAAGAAAATTTATGATTCAAACTTCACTAGAATCAAATGAAAAACGAACACCGTTTATAATGGAATATTGTATCTAGAGGAGATTGCAAATAAACTGTACACTATACCTCAAACTATACAGGGTGTTAATTTAGGTTTGTTAAGGTCGTTTTTGCTCTGCCTACCCCGTTAGGAATAAAGGCGTGATTTTATGTATGTATGTATGTATGTTAATTTAGTAGTGTAACAAACTTAAGGAGTGTTTCGGTGACGAAAAACATTCAAAATTTAAAATATCCTACTCAAAAAATGATTTTTACATTCTATACAAAACGCGCTCTTTTATCAGTCAATTTGTCTGGCAAAGCCAATTTTTTTTAGGGTAGAATTTTTTAAATATTCACATGTTTTCCCAACAAAAAGAGGAGGCTTTTGCCCAGCAGTGGGACAAATAATAGGCTCTAAGCTATAGCACGCAAAGATAAATTAACACCCTGTATACTGCACTCCATACCTCGGACCATATATCAAACGATTCTAATTATTGTTTGGACCAGTCTAAATCAATTTAGCACCGGACTGGGACTAGATTTATAATGTGTTTCTGTGGGAGTGAGAGAGAATGTCGACTGCAAGGACTGATGTTGTATATAGTTGACTAGGAATTGAGACTAGACTTTGTATTAAAAATCGTGACAAGAAATAAAAAATGATTCAAATAATTTTGAAATCAGTGAAATTTGCTCTTCTAAACATAAAGTATAACTACCTAGTTGAGCATTGTATTTATGAATAAAACCAATTATTTTATAATGCATCGTCGTTTGAATTCATCACTTTACTTATATTGTGGGACAAGCCTTTGCCCAGCAGTGGGACACATAACGGCTACATAAGATCAGATAAGATTAGACTCATATTATAGTGGTAGTAAACTAGCTTTCAGTAAGCGGTATCTCCCACCGCTCAATAAGTTTTTCCGTGGGAGTGATGAACATATATTCCCGCGGTTAAAAGTAGCCTATGTTACTTATAATGAACGTTTTTAATGCAGAAAGAAGTGTTGAATTCGGTCCATATTTTAAGTTTATTCGTTTCAAACATACATACACACACACAAAAATACAAATCTTTGCTCTTTATAATATTAGTATACTTAGATTGGTTCATAAATTAAAATGACAAAAGTACCTATAAAAAGTCAAGCACTAATCTAACTAAAGGAGCATTCTAATAAAAACTAAAACCCTCCTTTTTGCAGTAGTCGGGTGAACAAAATGTATAAATCCGTGCTTCTACTACGCGACGCAATATTTCTGCTTGCAAATGGCGCATGCAAAACTGTTATGACATCTACAAACTGTCGATCTTTTGTTTTAGTATCAAAAATAAACCTGGCAATTTGAAGGGGCACAATTTAGTTAGGTTTATTAAATAAGGAACGTAGTATTTACCTCGGCCGGAGTAATTTGGCCGGGTAAATAGGCGGTAACCGTAGGGTCAGAAATTCGCCCCGGCAATGGCCCACGGCCTTGCTTGAACTTCAGTAACATTGTTATATCGTCCCCCTCGTCCCTCGGGGCGCCGAATGTCCCTACATCTGTTGGGTAAGTCCAACCTATAAAAGTGTAGCGTAGTTTACAATCCGCAATTTCATTTTATAGACATTGCACAATAAATCAAGATGAGCGCCGCTTTCTTTGTTTCTCTATTGTACGTTATTGAGATATCCAGGCGCACCCGATTGCAATTGAAAAAACCTCGGCCCCATTTTCTTTGAAGCTGTTGTTTTTTAGCTCTCCCTTATTCCAATGGAAGATTTCTTCACAAATGAAACTAATTGTTTCGCAGAAAAGTGAAAAAATATGTAAGAATGGATCTATTCTCTAGATTGGGAGAGATTTCTCAATTTATGCTTGCAGGTGGCGGTTCCCACTATAAAATATTTTCCATCGGCTTGCCCTCCGGCGGGCTCGCGTCCCAGGGGAGAACAGCAAGTCGTCTTAATAGACTTAGAGACATACTGCAGACTGCGTCCCCCGAGGCAAACGTGTCCCCTTCCTGCCATAGCTATTTCTGCCCCAAAAAAAGAAGATTAGCTTCTTTTGTGAGAGTTCCATTCGTTTCCTTTATCCAGAGGCATTTTGGCAGCGGACGTGATATCTTTCTTACTTTGTGCGTTATTGTTGGTTATACATTCCGCCATTTTATTTCTGAAATTGTGTGCGGATTATTGCTACAAACATTCAGGATTGTTTAGGAATCGTAAACAATGGGAACGACGCCGGCCGAAGCATAAACATGGGGACGGGTGTAACGTTTGACATAATGGGACAACTTCCATTTTTCTAGTTTCGTATAAAATGCTTTTCGCAATTTCAACGGACAAAAACAAAAATACGTCAAGCTAAAATGTGGACAATGCTGAATTGTTACAGTACAAAATATATTCCAAACATTGCGTGGATCTGTTACCTATTTCAAAATGTTTTATGGAACATAAACGTGCAGTTTTTGTCGGCTCGGAATTGTGTAGGTATTTCATTGCAATAAGCGGTTCTATAAAGAAGAACTTTAATCACCACACAAAAAGCACCAAATACGAAACATTTATTTCATCTTTCGAGAAATACCTAATAAATTCGTTTATTTACAGAAGCACGAAAATCGCTACGGGAGTCAATATTGCGAGTAAATCAAATCAGCCGAGTAAACACTAATAAATGTTACCAAACGTAATTACCAATATGCGAATTTCGTGTTAGGAGCAGCACGTGTCAGCGACATAAATATTCACATTATTGCGTGCGCGCTTCTACTTTGGCGCTCGCGAAGGATTTTTTTCTGATCTCCTGTTGTGCATTTAGATATAGAGGGGAATTGGGCGTAACGTGTTGAAGCTGAGGGTTAAGAAAGCTTGTAGGACAAAAAATCATTAAAGATTATCTTGTTGGTGCCTGTATAATGCACAATTCGTAAAACAACAATTTATTTTGAGAATACATTATTAAGATTTGTATAATTTTAATTACGAAGAAATAATACTACTAGGTGTCAAAACATCCACTAGTTTTTAGTATTAGAAATAACAGGACAGTAATCATAATTAGAAACATATCAAACACCTAGCTCAGCAAATAATCATTCTAAAGCAAATTCGACACAAACGTTAAAAAATGTATCACTTTTCGTTGCAGCAAATGCAACAAATAAAAAGCCTTCTATTTTAGATCTGTACGTCTGTAAAAACTGTAACATGGTGCAAAGTGAATCAACAGGTTCAGTTAATCCGCTGACCGTCTGAAATAGGCCAAGTTCTTCGTTTTATTTTTAGCTGAGCGAGGTCAAAATTGTCTGCTTTTAAATATGCAGGCTCTTTTAAAAATTGTTTTTGTGTTCAATGTGCCGATAGAAAAAAGAGGGTGACTCGCCTCCTGTTTGCTATTATTTGCTATAATGTGGGTGAAATTTGGCTCGTTTCGACTGCCGTTGTAATTGTCCTCGCGCATTATTGCGACGGTTTTATTTATTGCACAGTTATAGTGGTAGAGGGGCTGGCATCAAAATCCCGGATTATTTGGCTAACAAATTATATCGAATCTGTTGAGAATGGGACGTGGCTGGTCAATAAATCAATCGTCTGATTTATTGACGAAAGCCGCTGAGTTTAGTGAATGGTGAATCGGCCTTTTCTCCCTCTTGTGAAATGTGTAATAATAACGTTGATAATAGGTAATTTTTGTTGGAAATGTAGGACGAATGGGCTGCAAATGTTCAGTCGAAAAGTTTCTTCAAAGTGTGAGTGTTATATTTTCTTTTGTCTATAGTCTCTGATCTAGGCTCGTATTTATAAAGCGATCTCAAGATTGAGAGCAATATTAAGTATCGATTTGACAGGTCGTTTTGTACTGAAATGACATTTCTGATACGAACTCAAACTCGCTGTCACTCTTAAGAGTTGATTATAAAGGCCCGTAGCCTTAGACTATAGAATCAAAAACAAACTCTACAAGTAAAAACAAAAGATTTCCTTTTGGAAAAGTGCGTGTCCCTCCAGAATGTTCCCTCATTAATTGGGGCAACATCCGTGTATAGGAAAGGCAAGCGAGTGATTAATGAGTACAAACGATAACAAAATGTCGCTCATAATATGACATAATACAAATACGTCTGTAGATGTGTGTAAAAGAAGGAGGTTTCATGTGAATGTGTGTGTATTGTACTAGCTTTAGGGACCACGGTTTCCTCCTATGAATTTTCCCATCTATAATAAGATATATTGGCACAGTTAAAAGTAGCTTTTCGATGAAATAAGTACATATTTTAGCTGTAATAAAATCAATCCGACAAGCCAAAATCTTCAGTAACATGATAGGAATGGATTTAGATTGTGGTGTTATGTCAAATCGGATCAAATTTATATGGTGTATTTTTTTTTAATCGATCCAGTTGTTTTGGGGTTATACTCATAACAAACTTTCCTCTCCAAGTATTCTCCGGGCATAAATAAGTTTTCAACAATAAACACCATGAAACAATTTATTCCAGTCTCTCTTACAAAATATAGAAGGTATCCAAATGAATCCAGCTCTTTTAGCTTGAGAAAGTCGTTTATCTATTCAAAATGTATCTATCTACTATTATTTTAGACAAACAAACAAACATTTCCTCCTATAATATTAGTGCCGAAGGAGGTATCGTGTGACGAAAATAATTACACATTGTTGCGAAAATGCCGGGTCATTAGGAGTAATACGTTGTACTTTTTAGAGACAGCCAACTGAAACGTGTTTTCCTCTAATAACATAAATATTATTAAGGAACGGCTTGTTTGTTTGTAACTCTACCTAACTATGGAGATGTATTATCTAAATATTCTTCAAAATTAGAATAAAGTTATAATTTGCAGGCTACTTTTTACTACGGATGTAATTATATCTTATTTAATAAAATGACGATCTCCTCCAATAGCAATGATTTGTCACAGCGCATTAACTGCTGACAAAAAAAAGATGCACCATACTGTCCGCATAATGAAGATCGGCCAATCTTAAGCCAGAGCCTAAAACGCGGTGACGATATTTCTCCAGGACATTGTATAAATACCTACTAAAACTCAGTTCTCCGATAGTTGGCGTTGTTAACACCTCGATAGGTGAGAATAGGAATACCCTCATTCAATATACATTGCCAACTGGCCTACTTCCTTCAAATGCTACTGTTAGAATAATAATATTGAGAAACAAATTACGACAGAGGTATTCAACTAGAGTATTTACATAATATACCCACTTGCAATACAGGTACAGCTTATAGGCACTGTTGGCTTCAACACCGGTAGAGACACAGTATAAAAAAGATGCAGTATAGCGAATTCATACAAAATTGCTGAAACGTAAGCTAAGCAAATGAGGGTATAAGGGGTGTAAGAGACAGCTTCCCGAAAAAGGTGTTGCTCGCTCAGTCAACGAATTTAAACAAATTTCATGAAAAAATTCTTTCAGGAAGTGAAAATAATATTTGACTTCCCCATACAAATTTCTGATCGAGGGGAAGTTTTTTTTTTTTAATTGCATTGAATTTTGAACAGCCAAAATAAAATAAAAATGAAGATAAAATGCACCGTGTCGTGTACTAATGACTTGAAATAGGTATCAGGCGCAAAATTTGCGGGGCAACGTGAGATTGATAGAAATTCGGAGTTGCAAACGACATGATAATAAATATAAGTCTATATCTGTCAATTTTGTATCACGAGAGAAAATGAACACAATAATTTTATGTAAGATTCAGTTAAGTTGTGTTCTTACCTAACTGCCAAAAGGTTTTACTGCCCACTTTATTTGTTCTGTTACACCGGCACGGACAAATCCATTTGGATGCATACCAGTGCACCGTCCACTGAACTACTCCACTCTAATCGATCATAGTGCTAGCCGTCTCTAGTCGACGACAGCCACAGACCAGTAACACCTTTGACTCTGTTTAGATAACTTAAACTCAATATCTTTGACTCAACTTTTTCTTGTTCTTCGAGGCGATGGTAACGCCGTTATAACAATAACAGTTTGAACCAGTATTTTGTAATGGCAATTGCTTTGTCGTTTGCATCCTGCAGATTCTAGAGTGTGACTTTTGGGGCAGGACAAAAGATGGGCCATTATTAGCATCGCGCAACTTGCAAAGGACTCTACTTAAAATATCTTTGATCAGTAATCTTTGAATCATTTAAAGTAGGTAAATTTACATATTTTTTTAAATATCTTCAATATCACTCTAAACGATAGTGCTAGTCGTCTCTAGTCGACAACAGCCACAGACCTGTAAATCTCTTATTCTGTTTCTGTATATCTGGTAAATAATAAGTAGAGTCTTCGAATCTTTTCTTCTCTGTGGTATGCACCGTCTTACGGGTGAGGTGCAAATGTCGGTCTCAGATTTAGCCTGCGGTGGTCTAACATGCAGAGGTAGTGTTGGCTGTAATAAATTAATAAAGCAACCAAACTGCCGAAGTGCTTTAAAGCTTTTTTGGCAAAGAACCAGAATTTCTGCAAAAGATGAATCTTCAGTTTGATTTAAAGGAGCAAATTTTTCAAAGACTGGTCTTTCTAAACTTACTCCATTATTCACTTAGAAGCATACTCCTAAGTGCCAAAAATCCAAGGTTCTTTAAACACTGTGACATCATACGACCATCGACAGAAGGATACGAAGTGTCAAAACAAAACACACCTTAGAAAAATAGAGTGCAGAACTAGTAGCGTTTTTCAATAACCTGTTAATATGACACAATTAAGTATTTTAGTATTTGTTGTACTAGGTCGTATCAACAAATTACAAAGATAATTGTGCCACTGAACGTTCTACACGAAACTTAGGCCCGTATTTATAAACAGTTCTCAAGTGTGACAGTAGCGAGTTTGAGTTCGTGTCAGAAATGTCATTTCAGTACAAAACGACATATCAAATCCATACTTAATATTGATCTCAATCTTGAGATCGCTTTATAAATACGAGCCTTAATCATAGATGTGGGTATATGAAAGACACTTGATTGAGTATAACCATCAACCCATCTGTCAAACATAAATGACGAATCATGCCTCCGTGATCAATTCTTCATTAACAACTCACATTTGTCCCAATTCGTCCCACAGTGAATGTGCGACCCCTCGTCACCGGATGACGTCACTGAAATGACGTCAGCGGAATTTTGAATGTCACCTCATTACAGCGTTTCCAGCCGCATCTATTAAGCGTATTAATTTTCGTAATGAACGTACATGCCTACAGCATAATCGTGTGGAATTTATTTTGACATTTTTTTTTTTGTTTTCGATGGGTATACTCTTGTATTCTCTAGACCACTTGTTTATCGAGAAGACCCTTTTAGTTACAGATTTCAGGGAAGCAGCCCGTTACGGAGCCTACCACTTCATGAAACAGCTGATATCGCTCAGCTGGACTTCTGTACGAGTATGCCATGCAAAGAGTGAACTGCTAGGGGAAGTAAATCTAGTTCTAGGTAGTTTCAAAAATAAAATTGTCCCTTAATAGTAAGTAAACTTAGCATCTCATTTTGTTATACAACGTGTAACAGAAAGGGTATATGAAACAGAACAACTTTCCCTGAGGAACATAGGTCGAAAAACGAGAAAAAAAATTTTACCTTCCATACAAAATGCATCAGCCGATAGAGCATTTAGTATGGGAAGTCAAATTTTTTTTTCGTATTTCGACCTATGTTCCTTAGGGAACGTTGTTCAGTTTCATGGGTAGATTAAAACATTTTCACGATGCATATACCCTTTATGTTACATGTTGTAGAAAATATGGAAACACTACAATAAGATCTTTCCCATAAATACATGAAATTACTGTAAACCATTTGCCGTTTCTCACTTTATACAACGATTCGGTACGTAAAACCTGAAAGCTTTCGTATAACTCAATGATTAACTCTTCCATAAATAATCTTCTTCAATGCAACATTAATTTCACAGGAAATGTACTTGTCACAATCAAAAAACAATAACTTGGCTAATAAAGACATCGCATAAATTCATCAACCGACTCCGATGGTTTAGTAGTCCGGACCTTAGGCTCCCGATCCAGAGGTTGTGCGTTCGATTCTCACAGGAAAAGACAAAGTTACTTACACAGTGTTTATTTCACTTGTTTGGTTAGGACAATGCAGGTTGAATCACCTTTTTAATAAGAAAAAAGATTCCCTGCTTCGGAAGACATGTTAATCCTTAGGTCCTGGGTCGCTGTCTTTGTTAGGTCGCGGTCGTCATCGTCAACAGAAACCATCTGAGTGGCCTGTTAGCTGTGCTATTAGGCGGTTAAAAATTTCTGACACCAGGGTTCATCGGGTCGTTCGTAGAATCTTAAACCCATTTGATAAATAAAACGAATAATACGCAGGAAATGTGCTTGTCACAAAACAATAACTTGAGCTAATAAAGACATCCCAGAAAATCACTTTATTCATTCCATATAGCCACTTAATAATAGTCCTCGGTAATAATCTTTGGGACGCACCATTACACTGCAAAATTACTGAGACAGTCCTCATATTCTCCTTATAAAGGATGTTAATTTAATTCTGTTTCATATTTTTAGGGGTGTTTTTGAAACAGTGAGAAACCAACAAAATTTTTGTCCATCTGAAATAATTATCAGCCATTCATTGGTTTCATTCATTCATCAACTGGTCTGCATTTTCTACTGAAATTACATATTTATGCTTGCTTTCAGTCGCAAGTCAAGATCGGTTTATTTATACGGGCCTTATTACCCATGGTCCAGAAACTCTGATATTGTGATAGGATTTAATCAAACTTAGCTGTTAGATAAAAAGTTAGTATGATTTGTTCCTGTCTGGAATAACTGAACGCTCCCTAAGCTATATCACGCAATTAAATTAAAACCCTGTATAATCCAAATATGTCGTAAAGTCAATTAACGGCAGTACATTTTCAAATTTAGAATATACAATTAAATCTGGACGTGTCATACGGCATTTGTATGATGCATGGCGTCTACAGATACGATTTATGGTGTGGATTTAATTTGGTCAACTTAGTTATGACAAAGTAGTTGTTGTGAATAAGAAGAAAAACAATTCGGGATTATGCTGATGGTGTTCAAAAGCTTTTAGGATTTCAGCTCGGCTAAAAGCGGCCGAAAGAACTTTTGCGTGCAATCGGTAGAGTCTAAACCAGAACAAATCTAATATGCCTCTGATATGGTTTGTGTATCGACCACTATCAAAGACAGCGACCGGGACCGACTGCTTAACGTGCCCTCCGAAGCACGAAATCTTTTTTCTTCCAGACAATCAGGTGATTCAGCCTGCATTTTCC
This sequence comes from Scrobipalpa atriplicella, assembly GCA_029255725.1. Taxonomy (NCBI): domain Eukaryota; kingdom Metazoa; phylum Arthropoda; class Insecta; order Lepidoptera; family Gelechiidae; genus Scrobipalpa; species Scrobipalpa atriplicella. Next base: position 35,934 of record JARACY010000266.1, read on the forward strand.
TAACCAAACTGGGGAAAATCTCACAAAGTGAGTAATTGAAAAACATCAACTTTGTGTTCTCCCCCTGGGAATCGAACCCGCAGGACCTCCGGATCGGGAGCCCGAGGTACAGATCAATAGACCACGGAGGCAATAAAGGCCCATGACGAGCAGTGAACTGTTATGGCCAATGTAGTTGTAGTAGTTAATAATTACTCCGTTACATTGATGCAACTATTTCTGGACATGGGAAGTAAAATCTTTATAACCCTTTCACGGTGCACCTTTTATGGCCTGCGAATGACTAGAAGCATCTGTGGTAGATTTATTTCAATTTCCTTTACACTTCGAACTTCCGTTCGACGCCCCATAAATTTTGGTGATAAAGAATTTAACTACAGCTCTTTTTTGGGAACGGTCTCCTGAGAGGAGGAAATGGCCTTTCGGAGATTTTCAGGAATCAATGGGTTGTTTGATTAATATTCAGTTATCGGTAATCTTTTTGTGTTGGACTGGGACCGATACAGACCAATTTAAGGGTCGTATTTATAAAGCGATCTCAATATTGAGAGCAATATTAAGTACGGATTTGACAGGCCGTTTTGTACTGAAATGACATTTGTGATTCAAACTCAAACTCGCTGTCACTCTTAAGAGCTGATTATAAATACGGGCCTAAAAATATAAAGTCTTTCAACTGATTCTTCACCCGGGTAAACTGCAGAAACCAGCAGAAAGAGCTGAGAGTTTAGTGTAATTACATTTTAGGCGATGGGATGGGCTCACAACCTGTCACTATAGCACACACATATACATGTTTTTCTTTTTTAAATGGGATGGCTTTTGAATCCAGTCTAGATCGGGAGCGACAGAGACGGAAATATCACTTATCTATACAAAATTAGGTACCATCTCAATCAGACAAGTACCTATGTTTCCCTTTTACCAGGACTTTGCTGCCCTGCCTACCCCGAAACGGACAAAGACAAACCTGATGTGTAAATGGCTTTTTGGCGATTTCCAGTAACTGAAAACTTGTTCATTTAATTCAGTAATCGTTAATTGGTGTCAGGTATTTTCGGTAATACGTTGGCGTGAAATAAGGAAATTTAATTTCTGCACGAATCCAATTCGAAATGCACCTATTATTTTTAATCAAATGAAATCAAAATCATTTTCGTTTTATCCCGAAATAAAAAAATAATAGGTATTAAAGACTTACATACGAATAATCACACCTTTATCCCTAATAGTGTAGGCAGAGTAAAAACGGCCTAAACAAAAGTCGTTCCGCCACGCCTGACAAGTTTTGAGGGTTATTATAGATAGATAGATGATTATGTATATTGCTATAGTGACAGGTTGTCAGCCCATCGCCTAAATTGCAATACACTGAAACCCTCGAATCCCTATCCCGATTTTTACAGCATGCCCGGGAAGAGATGCAGCTGGCACATTCTATGTTTTTCTATAACTCCCAGTCCAGCATGGAAGACCTCTATACTGATAGTTTTTCTAGTAGGATAAAATTATCTAGGTCCTATCTACATTAATTTTCTTTTTCCCATTCCAGAATGGAAGCAAAAAACACAGACCAAAAATATTAAAGTGAGTGTTTTATGATCACAATAAAACAAACATCTGGCTAATTTATCACAGTCAAACACACACTGAAACACACATGTGCACACAAGATAAAGCTCTTAAAAAACTGTCGTCTAATTCCGTTGACATAACCGTCTACAGCCGCACCCGTCCACAGACGTAACCTAGTACTTTATACAGGGTGTTTATTTAATTGTGTGCCATGGGTTGTTTCAGTATAAATTTAAGGCTCACATAAATTTTTATTTTTTTTATTTTTCCTAGTCGATAAAAAATAATGGCTTCCCCATTCAAACTTCATCTTATCTAGTAGTTATTTTGTATAGGATAGTCAAAAGAAATACTAGTAGTTTTTTTTATATTTTTTATGTGATCCTTTGTCGATTCTCAAACACTTCCTCAGCTATGGTACGCAATTAAATTAACACCCTGAATATTCTTTCACGTAATACGGTTGTCGCCACAACAAAAAGTTGCTTTAAAACAACTTTAACATGTGGCGCCAATTAAAGTTCTCTTTTCGAGAGGGATAATAAAGATAAGAGTTGAATAATGAGCTGTGGAGAACAGTTTTACGAATGATTGCCACTTGAATATGTGACTGTGTCATTTGTTTATATAGGCCCCCCTCATATTAATAACTTGTGCTGATATACGCTGATTAAACGGGTCTTTTTATTGCACAAATCTTTTTGCAATTTCAGTCACAAGAGTTCGATATTAAGATTAAATACAGAAGCTATTCACTAGAACGCTAAACAAGGACAACACATTTGGCTTACAACGATGCAGAACAAATTTTTGTATTCAAATTCTGAATTGTGACGTCGCAGATCAAATAGGAAGCGGTGCGGTGTAATTTAAGTCTGCGCCAGCGCAGCTTGATTTGAAGTTTCTATACAAAAAAACGACGCATTGGCGACGCACCGGCACCGCACCGCTTCCTAAATGCCATGCCCCTAGGCGCTGGTGACCATGGCTCTACGTAGGGCCCAAAGTTTTTACCAAGTAATATAAACTAAACATAAATAAATAAGTAACTTAAAGAGTTACTTACTCAGTTCGTTGGTTATGTATTCTAATAACAAATAAATGGCATTCTGCTTTTTCAGTACGTCAGCTGTAAGAAAAGACAATAAAGTCCATTAAATAAATTACACATTTATTTTATTACTTGAATAAAAATATGCGCATCAAGTCTACTTTCAGAATAGATCCGTCCTAAGTAACAAGCCAACTGCTAGAATATTTAAAGTCTCAATTTTAAACTTTACGTTGTGCTTAAACGTTATGACAGCATTCAGGTCAGGCGCATCGAGATCAAAATGTAGAACATTATTATTATGCCCTCGCAGACCTACAATATAAGTGTAGACTACTCAACCTACAGTTGAAAGAAAACCTGTAATATTTTTCGTGTTCTGTCGTGTAGAATAGATTTGGTTATAGGGGTGAATTGTGTACCTATGCACCGGATTGTTATCTCACAGCAATAGCTAAATATTTTTCTATATAAATATAGTTTATGCCATACCTTTGTATTTTCGGTATTTTAACATCTCAGTATTGCACATTAACTATTGTTTTCAACGATTCACATGTATTAAAGACGCTTAAAAGCCGTGATCGTGGCATTGTCGATGGGCACTGTGAGGAGGAGGAGACACACAATTTCTCGTGTTTAAGACGTCTTCTTATCTTAAACCGTTAGATCATAATCTATCTTAGGAAATTTATGAACTAACCTAACCTAACCTAACGAAAGTTTATAAACTGACGTGTGAGTTTGTAAACTAACAGTTGTTACAATTTAACGCTAACATATATACCTTCCAGTAAAGACCGAAAGCAGATCAAGCAGACTGGTTAAAACTGGGCAACTTCAAAAATCAAAGTGTTTGGTTTGGATTACACGTGATTGGACTTGTGTTATGGTGTCTCTCGGTCAGTCCGACTTGCGGGATCTGCTCTAAACTAAGTCTGCGATAGCCCTGGCTCTATTTCTGTTTCGTTTATGTTTGATATCTTGCTGCCGTGACATTTTCAATAAATGCAACCAGGACGGCGGGTTGGCCCCATTTCCAATTGTTTGCTTAAGAAGAAAATGAGGTCTTGAGCTTTATTTTACTTCATCTGGATCGTGTGTCGAAAACCTTCAAATACACAAAGATTTTTCATTCACCAAATAGTTTTTACAGATTTAGAGAATTTTACCAATTAATTATTAAAAATATTCCAATTAATTTTTCCTATAACGAACCAACTAAGCCATTACCTACTTAATATTCAATTACACTTACTTGCAACGATTATGGTGAAGTGAACTGAGATTGCGTTTTCGCATGTTACGTCAAAACTTAAAATGAACGTGGCCGGTGGCGCTGCTTGTTGAAAAAACTATTAATTAGAAAGTTCAAAACACCCGACTGCAGTTATAAAAAACATATAAAATTAGATTCATTATATACCTATTTGTAATCTGCTTTCAATTTCCTTAACTGTGATATCCACAGGTGATTTTTTTGTTTGTTTTAAACTTTCGCGCTTTGTACACATTATTGTATTAGAACGGGTCTGACGATTGCAGCAGCGCGATCGAAACGTCGGGCAAAGGTATTTATCTCAAAATACCAAGTTTAACCAACCGCGCTCAGACCCGTTCTAATACAATAATATCCACAGGTGATATCCCACTCGACAGGCATAGTAAAAAAAAGTAAAGGACTTACTTACAATTTGGCGCCAAATAAACGCCATATATTTTTTAAATAACACCTGTCTAACTTAAGATCACTTGGGTGTATGAGAAAAATCAAACAAAACCCTAAATTGTCGAAATCTATCCAGCCGTTTTGAAGAGACGTGGTATAAAGAAATTTACAAACTTAAAAGATTCGCACAAAAAATAAATGGTGTTGACGGCCATCTTGGCGTCGTTAGTTCCTTATTTCGCCACGTACATTTAAAGCCTTGACGTACTGCAAGCCGCTCCACTGGTTCAATTAAAATAGTAATTAATTGCTGAGCTCAAAGCACTGACAGGTTCCTCTGCGAGCATCATTCACTTTTATATTTATGCGAGTCCTGACAGGTGAGGCCTTGGTAAGGCTCGTCAGATTTTGCAATACGTTCACTTTGGCTTCACCGCTTCATCTTCATTTTCTGAGCTTGATATCTAGCGGGTTTAAATGGGCGAAATTGCATTCCTTTTAAAATTGAAGAGAAATGGGTGAATTCATCCATAAGAGACAGTTCACACCGGGAACCCACGCGACGCGGCGCGCAAGTTCAAGAGCGTGATACAACTTTACTTTATTTACTATGCAATAAGAAAGACATTTCCTCGCGCCGTCACTTCGTGGTACAAGGAGATGCATCTTCAAGCAAACTGAAAATTTTCAGAGCCGCTTGGCATATTTTCAGGTACCTTACCCAAAATTCACGCAAGATAGTCGCAAAAATCGTCAAGTTGTGAATCGTAAAAATATTCAGTTTTTATGGTCAAGTTCCAATTTTCGAAACACCGTTTGCAACAAATGCAGCTCTAAAGTTGCTGGACTCAACGCTTCAACATACCATCAGCCTCTACCCGTATTGGACCTGAAAACTACCATCACAGTCCTCTCTTTCACACCCAGGGTGCCAAATCTAATGGCTCCAACTCCGAACTTCCCAACCCTGGTAATTCTCTTAACAAAGATGCATAGAACTTGGCGAAACACGCTCCACCCGCCTTAGTTAGTATGTGGCCGTGTACACAGCCAAAGTAAAAAATGCAGTATAATTAATATACCTACCTATTTATGATTACGCACCTAGAATTTAGCAAAGATATCTTCACAAATGGGAACTCAGAGTGTCGTCATTCTGCTAAAGTGGAGAACTCATCAGACTCTAGCCAACATTATAAACGTCTGCTCACCTCCGTCGCTTCCCTGACTATGTCCATACATGAATACCTCATCTCAGCGGCCAAAGAAAAAACTATCAAGATCTTTAAAAAGGATTCGACGCACGTAATATTATTATGATAATATGACGATAAAGACGACAGATACTTTAATGTTACAATGATATCAGGCATTTTATTATTTCAACATTTTATTTATTCCAGTAGATTGGTGAGTCGACAAACCTTGGTATTAGATTCAATCGAGAACATTACTGCACCGATGATACGTTTAACTGTTTCTCTACTTATACTGTGCTGGGTATATGAACCACATGTTAGTCGCTGCAACTCTGCCGAAATTGGGTTTGTAATGTTTGCTGTTACGTCATTCAAAGAGAAATTCTTAGTGAATAATTTGTAGAACTCGTGTACCTGCGATAACTGTGAACCTGAATGACAACGTACCGAAAACTGAAAGGGGTTGCTGAGTCAATGAAACTGAACAACTATAAGCAGGTCATTCTTTCAGGAATTGAAAAAAAAAAATTACCCATACAAAATGACCACCTTGATCAGAAAATTTGTATGGGAAAGCCAAAAATATTTATCATTTCCTGAAATAATTTCCTGCTAATACTTATGAAGTTGTTTAGTTTTATTGACTGAGCAACTCCTTTCAGTTTTCAGTTCACTGTCCCTTACACCCGGTATAGAGCTTCATCGTGCATAAAGTACCTACCGACCCGTGGAGCTCAGTTCAAAGTAAACACATTATAAGCCCTCAAAGAATGCAATGATGTTTGTTTATCCTGCTCTCAGTTTTGTTGCAAATGCAGGCATATGATTTTAATTATGCATCTTTGTGTACGATTACCTTCGCAATGAATGATTGGGGTGGTATGGGATCTACCTCCTAGTGGTCCACCCCGGGCAACGGCAACACAGGCTTGCCTGTGAATTTTGCCACACATTATTTTGTGGTTTCCTATTGGTGTAAATTGACCCTTCATATATAGGATTATTACGAATACCTATGTTAAATTAATACAGTAAAATTAATATTTTAGTAACACATTTTATTGTTTAAAGTTGTTTGCTAGAGAACCTAATTTATCGATGCCAATTTAACGAACTACTATCAACATAAAAAGAAATACAAAACCCATTTTCCCGACCTAATGCCACAGCAGAGAAAAATAAATTAGATCAGCAACTAACTAGGCAATTCCCTTTAGATTTGTATCAAGGATAAGGGTCCGATTCGGGTCTCATACAAAGAATAAGATCCCGTCCCTTGACGTTATCAGCACGTGGCAGCACTTAAGAGCATCTGATGCCCTTTGGGGGATTAACTGAATTATTTTAGTGCGACGTTGAAAAAACAGCTTTTTGAACGATTAGTTTGATAAATGAAGTGGAGTCAAGTCTCTTTGATTTGGTAGGGTTTTGTGCAATGATAATGATGGGGAAGTGCCAACAATTGCTTAAGTAAGTACGTTTTGCACGTATCGAACTGAAGGAGAACTGGCAGGGGAGCTGATGAAATCGCACAAATCCGCCTTTTGTATTTTTAAGAACAGATTTGCTTACTTCTATTATTTGGGCGAATGGTTAAACACATAATAACCCACGAAGAACAAAGTTCATAGATTGATGGTTATTCTTTCTAGTTGCTTACTCTCTTACATAATTACAATTAGTCAATGTTGAGAGGATGAGTGAAGGCAGGTTGACCAAACAGATATATATGGCGAGTGTGGATAGAAATGTCGGAAGGGGAAGGCCTCGACACACGTACTTGGATCAAATCAGGGACGTCCTAAAGAAAGGTCAGGTCAAGAGTACCCTAAACCGACGAGCGTGTATGAAAAGATTAATGAACGTGGATGAAGCGAAAGAAGTATGTAAGGATCGTAGCAAGTGGAAAGATGTGGTCTCTGCCTACCCCTCCGGGAAAGAGGCGTGATTATATGTATGTATAATTACAATCAATATCAAACCACCCTTATGTGTTGGTTTGTCACAAAACAAGGTATCAGTGGTTTGGTGGCAAAAAGCTGAACCTTGGTGGTCTTAAGGTGAAAATGTTTTTGCAACAGCTTAAGTTCTGTTGACGGTGTGGCAAAAACTTTTAAAGCCATGTCAACGGGATTTGCGGCACGATACGAGTAACAAAGATATACCATACACGCAATAGCTTTTGTCCATTTTGTTGAGGTCAGTTTTGTATCCACAGAGCCGAACATTATCTCTTAAAGTTATATCAGTTAAAAAATACTGCTCCGGGCAATTAGTCAGATGCAGGTTAATTTTGAGCTGTAAGTTGTATGAATAACAACATTTTAAAGACCGTTTATCACAGCTCAGCTTAGCTAACTATGTATTTGACATCAGAGCTAGACTAGTCCTATTATAATGCGTATTCTGTGGCTGGAAGTAAAATAACTGAGAACGGTCTCTCAAAAATGCGTCACTAAAACACCTAGCGAACGAGCATCCAACAAAATGTCACAACATAAAATAACGGCGGCGTCAAACCGAGATAGCCACGTACATTACGACAAGCGTTTCAATGAATGTGGCGAAAAAAGAAACTAACACCACCAGCGACATTGTTGACAGTCCTCCCTGTATGCAGCGCCCCCATCCACATTCATTTAAAGCTTTGTCTTACTGTACTCGCGCCAACGGCCAACTTTTCCACTTCAGCTTGTATACTGAAAATCCACCGTACATTGTTCAATCAAGCCCTGACATCACTCAATAGATGTTCCATCAATTTTGCTCAGTAAATCGTTCAATCTTGTATAAAATTCATGGGGTGTAGCCTCTGAGTAGAATGATAAATAAGTCTGGAGGCTCGGCCGAATATTTTCATTTAATACGTGACTTGTTTTGGGAAAGTATCCCCAGATATGAGTATCATGGAAATGCTGCGTTGTCTATCATACGGTTTTTCATGTGGACTTAATGTATATTATTTATTTGTTACTTCAATTGTGGACAAGGAAGCAGTGAAAAGTAGACAGAATGTGCGAAATGCTCAATTTACACGGTTATAACTATACTATCTTTAAAATTGTCTTATATTTATTGTTAATAACAGGATTCTAGTGTGCTGACTAAGTGGCTTAACTCTTGTATCGGCAGAAGATTATCTGCTATACTTTAATGCAAATAAAGGATCGGTGGGTCAATAAGAATACAAGAAGTAATAATTCAATGAAATATTTTTGCAGATTTGCATTTCAGCTTATGTCAAACTGACGTAAGCTGCCGTAGCTAATTTGTTAGTGGCACCAAACAAAGCGCCTAGGTACTTTCACCACTTTGATGTTTACTTCAAGTATCGCGTCCAGACTGATCGGTCTAATTACGATTTCTTCATCTCCAGAGCTCCTGTCTCCACACAATCTGTTGGCATAGTGCCTGCCGAGCCAGCCCGGATGTGCCGACTAACATCCGTTTCTGGAATATGGTAGTGTTGTGACAGTAACTATATCGATGATCCGGCAACACTCATATTCAGCCATTTTCCTATTGTTAGTTTGACTATCTATAGTTAAAAATAGTAGGTAACAATATTAAATATAACTTCTGTTTAACGAATTTTTGTTGTAATTTATTTATTTTGAAATTCCCTATGTTTCGGACCCTTTTCAGAAGCCGCAGTCGCGGAGTCTCAATAGTAATATCAGAAAATATGTGGTAACAAAGATAAAATCAATTTCACAGTACTTAGTAATTTTACTGTACAGAAAAATAACTGATACAATTGTCGTTCGGCAAGGCTATCAATACTATCTATCGCAATGTTTTTTTATAATAATAATAATAATAATATCGATAGTGTTGGTAGATTTTAATCAATACCATAGATACTATTGGTAGATTTTGATCAGTAGAACAGATTACTTATAAGCGAAGCGGACGCCCAGTCAGTAAGTATTATCGATAGAATAGAATATAAAATATCGATAGGATTTTTGTAACAAACTTGATAGTTTGTTACAAAAACTAATACTAATTATAATCATAGCGATAATGATTATTCAAGGTCGCAATACTATCGATAGTCCTACAACACTAGTTTCCACGATATGGCCGACAGTGCAAACGGCACGCTTTTATTGTTTTCCCACCAAAAAAGTTGGGTCGTGACGTGATCGGTAACGTTTTTGAAGCGTTATGCCAAAAGTAATATTCGTTCGTGTCGAGTTTGCGATTTTCGGCCGTTGCGTAATATTAAATACCTACTACCCTACCAGACTCTGACCAGTGTAACTTTGCAACTCAAAACCACGGGAAACTCAAAACCGCGGGAAACTCAAAAAAAAGAAGGTGGCATCACTGTCTCTACAGTCGTACAAGGATCTTTTGGCGCGTGGGTGACATTGACAGCACAGATTACCTAGTATACATGTCCGTTAGGTTATGTATACTAGGTAATCTGTGCTGTCATTGTCACCCACGCACTAAAAGATCCTTGTACGACTGTATATTTATGTTTGTTTTTTTTTAAAGAGTCTTGGCGTGGAAACAAGTCCTTCAGCCGAAATCACTGCCAACTCACATTTTCTATTAAATGTCAAATGCAAAGTTGCAGTGGTCATAGTTTACTTACCTACCTACTAGTTTTCTCATCCCCGATTTCACCCACTGCTCAATAAGTTTCCCAATGGGTATTTTCCCTTGGTAAAATCAGTCTACCTATGTGACTGTCATGTTTTGTCTGTATAGGTATATTACTGGATTTCACAAAAATGCAATTTGACTGTTTAATCGTAAAGGGTAACAAAACAAACTAACAAACATACATTTTCATATGCTTACCTACCTACTTAATTAGTACGATGTTTTAAGTTCTGTGATGTTTATTAAAAAAATCGATTATTAAAATAGGTAAAACTAACAAGTGAATCTAATAAAGGCACTATTATTTCTAAAAGAATATATCTCTGTTACTTTTACTTTTAATTTATTCGGGTCACTGACCAGTGCACCTTATTTTTGCCAAATAGGAATTAAATCATAAACGTCGGGGTTAAACACGGCATTTTTCTCTGCACACCGATCATCACTCAACGTCAACCCGTAATGAGGCAACTCCAGGGTGACCAACTCAAAAAAAAAAAAAAATGTCTGGGCTAAAAGGTTCTAGAGTTAGTTCCAAAGATACAATAAATTTTACTTTTTTCTCAACAATACTGGGTAAATCTCGTTAGTATAATGGTAACATAAATTTATTTTCAACTTTATATTGATTCCCTCGCGGAAATTGAACCCATGTTCTCCCGAATCTTGAGCCTATACGGCTTAAATTACTAGACCTTAGACAGAACCAAATATACATACCTGATAGTTATTAATTTCTAGGAAGTTTTTATCATCAATGGCAACACTGCAAACCTCGTCAGTTCCGCACAGACGAAATACATAAATCAAGGGAAATTATTCACTCACGCCCCCCTGCTTATGCGTCCGATGTCGATGCGAGATTGGCTTTTTGCGATTATGGCGTTACGCGGTTTTGGCAATTGCCCGCAATCATCGGAGGACGTTACGTTACCATTTTCCAATCAAGTTGAGGGAGCAATGTTTATAACATAATTTGCCAGATGCTTTATTGTGTTCCTTTGTGTACCTACATGTACATATACAATAAGCAGAAAAATAATTATCAGCAAACATCACAAATTCAGTAAGACACCGTTTGTTTATATTGCAAAATTTTATCAAAGTGTATGAAGCCAGCTTGGTTGGGAAATACTGGCGCCAAAAGTTAAATTAAAAACGTCAACACAACTCTACGAGTTCACCAAAATATTATGGCATCCAAGAATTCATTATATCCCATTTTTCTACATCATTCCATGATTCCACCCATGATTGCTGCATACACAATACTCGAAGTAAATTAAAATCGCCTGGAGGCATAAAAACAAAAACAACGCAAGCCAACAATTTAAAAACACTAAAAGCGTTTAAGCCAATGGCTGTTTAAAGCCGTCACAGCTAAAATTCCTGGCTCGATCTTAATTGTCCACCGATCGATGGTAAGGTTGGATCGTGGTGCGATGTAATCTTAGGAGGAATATTCTGTAAAAATTTAGGGCTTCGAGATTTAAAGAGTCAAACTTTTAATGAATACGTAGTTTTATCGAAATCAGTGAAATAGTGATGCAGTTTTTGATTTGCAGGCTTTGATATATCAAGGAACGCACCAAAAAATTTTGTCGCAGCGCCAACCGTTATAATGTGAGAAATATTCTGTTTAATACTACACCCTCACTTTTTAGGCGACCGTTTAACGGTCACGTACAGTTTGATATCAGAAGTTTTTCGGTTTTTCCCCAAACATTTAAAAATATAATAATACTCCCTCTTCAACGCGTTTTAAAGAGATCATTAGGACTTTTATTAGCGTAGGTATGCTTGTTATTAAAATTTTGTGTTTCTTAAATTTTAAAGCTTTTTGTTCCTTGCGTTTCAAAAGATGTTATACCCTGACCAGCAACTAAAGATACCTGCCATAGAGTAGGGTTTATGGGAAGTCCATAAGCCCTAATCTCTGGTAGGTCTTTCCAAAACCTGTTCAAGCTTACTAAAAATACGGAGTCTTGATACGAAACTTTCGAACATCTTTGTGCATATGTGCATGAGAATATCCCAGGCACGACTGGCTAAGCGCGGTCGCCGCCGCCGCCCGTGGGCTCCCCGATCACTGTTATTACACCGGCTCCTGAGCTTCTTCTGCAATTGATTTTTATCGTGACGACATTATTACTAAACTCCAGATAACCTCCAAACGGACACTCTGTAATTACTTTGTGCTCCGTGGTAATTACCATTTATTTATGATAGGAAAAAATCTATTACCGCAACAAAATATTACAAATAAGATCGTGCAGATAACTTTAGAAACGCCTAGTTTGCTTTCTGGTATAAGGTAGTGGAAATAATAATCAATTTTGATCTTTATTTGCTATAGAAGTGAGTTGATTACACGTCGGAATATAATTACTAAGCAAACCAGTAGTTTTATGATCACATATTTGCTTTGAAAACAATAACTATACTAGACGGACATAGCTTGATGGTAAACAAAATAGAATAGGAGACATGCTACCATGCCTCACGTCATGCCAATTCTGATAACAAAAATCGATGAGTTCTAAAACTCGAGGAAGTCAAGAAGTAAAGAAGAAGAAGAAGAAAAAGTCAGGGAAGTTATAAAACCTAAGTCTATGACTTCCTTCTTTAGTTTCTGAAGTTAAAACAAAAATGACAACATAAAACAACCAACTCTTCATAATCCTGAAAACTGGGCCATCTCCCCACTATCAGGATTTTTCGTATAATTTGGTCCTCCCAACTTGGCCTGAACTGTCGAAGCGGGATAATCTGACGGGTTCGATCGCAAGACGAGACCAGACGTTCCCAATGAAATTTATGCCCTAACTTTCCCACATTACTTTTTCTTATCTCCGACTTTGTAATACGTCGTAATCTATGCCTTTTCCTTGAGAGGTTTTTTGGCGAGTGATCGAGGTTGGGTTTGATAGGAGTGTGAAGTGTACCGTATTGGAATAAGTTTGTGAAGGGTTTTTAATTTATGACCCAAGTTTCACTGATCACAGGATAATAGCGTTTTAGCTCTTTAGATGATTTTATGTAGAGCCAGATCAACGAATAGCCTTATCCCAAACTCTACCTGTGGGTGTCGTTCTAGCTTGCTATAGTCGACTCGGTTAAACCAGGGAAAGCCAGCAATCTCTGTCAATGCTATTGATTCGTGGAGAGCATGACTTAACTAAATCTTAACCAAAATTGTTGGTGTCCCTTTCTGTTTTCTCCGGATAGACAATGACAGGTGACCATTTTAGTCAAGATTTAGTGACTTTGTGCGCTTACGAATCGATACCAATATTGGTCACTAAGCTTGCTATCTAGACAAGCGTAGCAAGAAAGAAAGCCAATTGCCTGTAATATCCTATTTTGATCAGCACAGCAGTCTACAGGTGTGGCGATGTTGACTCCAGGTTCGAAGAATATTTACAAGACAAGACACTACACTTTGTTGCATATATAACTACCTCTATTAAGTTGCTAAGGTACGTGTTAAACAAAGAAACGGCTGTGATAAAAGAGCTGATTATATCCTCACCTTAAGTAAGTATCCTACTAAATATATGAGAGTATGGTCAAACGGCTCCATGCACTTAAGAAATAGACCATACAATCAATAAATTTTGCAAATTCATTGAATACAACAATGTACTTGTCTGCTAAGTATATGAGACAAGATCTTTATGTTGTGATAAACAGGAAATGTACACCTATTTAGATATCTAGTTTCATTTCCTATAAATACGAATATAGATGCAGAAATACTAAAGGTAGAATTTCCATATTATTCAATACATTTTCTTAGATTTAATCACTAGCTTACCACCAGTTTAATTAAATAGTTGCATGTGGAAGATTAGATACATGCTTTTGAAAGTTGAAAAACTTTGATTGTTGATTTGCAAAAAGTCAAATTTAAGGCTCGTATTTATAAAGCTATCTCAAGATTGAGACCAATATTAAGTGCGGATTTGACAGTGATTATGTACTGGAATGACGTTTCTGATACGAACTCAAACTCGCTGTCACTCTTGAGAGCTGATTATAAATACGGGCCTAAGAATTTTACATTGACGATCTTTTGTCAATTAGGGTTAGCAGATTTGTAAAGTTCTCAAAATATTAGTCTTTTCATTTTCTTCTGATAAATTCATTTTCCTCTAATAAGTATTCTATAAGTTACTAATTATTGTTAGTTAGTGCTAAAAATAAGACATCATTTTTATTTTCCACTTTTATGTCAACAAGCTTCCAAGTCATAATCATCAGGGAAGCAATGAAATAAGTACAAACTGCTTTTTGCGTCATAAACCCGGCCTTATTATTATGGTTTTATAATCTCGCCGAAGAATGTTAGCAATGTCTCCTATTTCAAAATTATCACATTATGGCTTAATATGGGCCATTTGCCAGTAGATTGAAACCGCATCTGCCTGGACTTTGTTGGGCCAGTATAAAATATTAACGATATTGACCACTTAGAGCCAATATGTATGCATCGGCGATCGGTATGAGATAAGGTTAGTTTCTAGGATGTTTTAGCGGCAGTATAATTCTAGTTTACAAGCTTGTCGGCTTATACGCTGTGGGTGGCGATACCAGGCTTATCGGACCCTGTACACGGCTTAATGACAGCTATTCGGTAATGGTTCCAGCTCAGTTTACTTTTATGATAATTAGTTCGATCCAGTGTTTATCTAAGGGTTATTCCTGATGGTCTCCTCGTGTTTGATCCAGTGGTTTGATCCCAGTTTGTCCAAAGAATCTTTCTAATTTTTATGACAGTATTGACATGATCACATAAATCACATGGACACACGACCATATTCTCATTCGCCGACGGATGGATAAACATCGGGTAGTGTGTTTTTTTTTAGTCACACCATTTACAAACTCACAAATATTTGTCCCAGACTGGAAATAGAACCTACAACCTTCTTACCAAATTCCCAAGCATCAGGCTACAAAACCAAGGAGGCAATCCCGCATAAAATACTGCACCAATAGAGAAAAAATTCCAATCCTTAACAGAAAGATGGGAATAAGGAATAACCTTATTCGAGCGGTTTTACCGACCATGCTTTCATATTGTAAGTCGTTTATTGGTTATGCTACCGACGGCAACTTTTCTAGTGAACTTAACTAATTATACTCCATTTAGGAGCATGAGTTAAGAGGATGTTTTCTCCCAAGAGGTTTTAAATTGGTTTGGTTTATCGGGTAGGACTACGAAGTTTAAACAAACAGCGTTATTTTATGAGTACAGTAATAATAAATGACATGACGTCATAGAATAATTTTTATGTAGGTAAATTTTTTGTAGCACCTCTCAATGATTTTGAGCAATTCGGCTCTCACCATTTTTCGGTTTTTATATTAGATTCACCACTATCAATCTGTTAATGGAATTGATTCGTATGCACACAAAATCACTAAATCTTGACTAAAATGTTCACCTCTCGTTGTCTATTCTGAGAGAACAGAAAATGACGGCAACAATTTTGGTTAAGATTTTGTTAAGTCATGCTCTCTACGAATCTATAGCTCTGTCTTACATGATGAACTCATTTTGTTCTCAAGGTTAATACACGAGTAAGTTCAAATGTTATTAAACAAACCATGTCGCAATTTTGGAAATGAAGGTACTTGATCAACATCAATCATTTTTTTCTCGGTGCAAGCAGAAGGAAATGAATTATGCTCTAAGTGTGCGCGGTCTCGCATGAAAAAATGTGTGAAAAATTGCCTCGATTACCTCTAATGACAGACAAGGTTAAGACATGTACACACGTTTGACTCGCATTGCATTGGAAAAGGTGTCTTCTTCTTCTGTCGAGTTGTTCGTCGGACCCGATGAACCTAAAATTGTGTGAGTTTTTAAACCAGCTGACAGGACTCTAACATGGTTTGTGTCATGACCACAAAAATTATCTTAGAGAGCGATGGGACCAACGGCTTGCGGCGTGCTAACTATTCGAAGTATGGTAACATCTCACTTGTCGGACAATCAGAATGATTCATCTTGCATATTCCGAGTCAGTCCGAGTCCTAATCACTGAAAACCGACATGGTTTCATCCTTTACATCAGATAAATCATAATCGCCTCTTTAATTAAATGTAGTCGACTTCTCTACGACTTCTCTTAAGTATAATGTAATGCAAAGACGTTTTTTCCAATACGAGTCTAAACTATGAATGTTTTAAGATAAGAAGCTGCCCACCCATGTGTGTAGTTCCCTTTACTTTCTCTATCTACAGTCGTACATTCGGTAGTCGATGGCATTAGATAAGGTGATATAGCTATGACCTTTGTCTTTATTTCCCTCACGTTTCTCTCTACGTTTCGCTTCGCAGTTATAAAACATGTCATTATTACATCTTCATTACATTAGTCTGATGGGGACTCGATTGGACTACAAGTTATGGATTAATTATGTTTATTTTTTGATTGGAACATGAAATTGCACGCTTGTAGAAATTCCATAATTCCAAAAACTGTTTAGGTGTGAATTTTTTTTTTCTTACATTTAAGTGCTAGGCAATTGTCGGTGCAGTAATCGCCAACGTTCTCTGTCTTCTGCCGTGTGTGTGTATGTGATTAAAAAAATAAAAACATTCATTGACCTGTAAAGTTAATTGTACCGTCCAACTACTTAGGGATTTTTAATTTAATTTTTTGTCTTAACATCAAAAACTTAGATGAAATCAGAAAATACAAAAACACTTTAGCCATCTTTGCTTCGTATAGTCAGATAAAGCCAGAATGTAAAACCGTTTTTAAAGAGCGACAATACTACAATGCACAATGTAATTTCATTCGAGTGGTGAAACAGAAATAATTTTAGAAGTATTCGCACTAAATCACGAGGACAAAGATGATAATAATGCAAAATGGGAGCTAGTGTTGTCAGATAATTTGCAGAAAGTAATATAAGTTGAAATATATTGCAACTGGCAAATTTTGAATTTGACTCGCGCCTAAAAGCTTCCGTATTAAGGTTATACTTATTCATCCAATGTATAAGTTGCGCCGCCGTATTACTTAACTTATATCATTTTATGATGTAAAATTGCTGCCTGTAGTTAAAATAGCAGACACATCGTCTGAATTTTTTTTAAGTCTAAATGTTCTAGCACAGCTGGAACTTGGTTAAGTAGAAAAGTAAGGAGATAAGACCTAAGATACTTCCTAGTGGGACTACGTTATTTATTTTGTTGGTAGTCCCGAAAAATAGTGAATTTTCCCAGGAAAACTTTCAATTAAGTAGCTACAGTTGATACTGTGAGTCACAAAACTAGTAAAAAGTAATAAAAAGCAGTAAGTATTTATTTTGGATGTGGAAAAAAATACGCATATGCAACACTACCTGCCCCCGTAGCATGCGGCCGCGATAAGGCCGTGATAGCCGTTTTATCACACATTTTATCGCATCTATCTGTAAAATTGTATGGGAGTTTGACAGATAGATGCGATATATTCGTTATCGCGCGACAGCATGCGACAGGGGCTGGCAACACTAAGCGGGTACAGTCGGGTGAAGCGACGCTCTACTCTACTCACCTCACCGTAACTCATGAAGATTTGCACTGAACATAAATTGTGTTCGCATTGTTTCCAATTTCATATATTTTACTGTTTTGATGGTTTAATTGGATTTATTTGTCTAGCTTTCAAAAAAGAATGTACCAATGTAATAACGACGGTTTTGAACTTAATATAAAAAACATAGAGGTATTTCAAATTAAAGATTTTACATCGGAAGAATTTGAATTTGAACCCACTACCACGGAGCTACGCTTCGCAGTTCTTATAAATTAAGGTAAAAACACAATATTTCCTTCCAATTTATAGCCACCAATTTATTTATTTTTTCATTTCTAATATCCTTTAAATGCTTAGTGTGCGACAATAGTATTAAAGGCTCATTGTGTATTCTAATGTCTGTGACACGGACAAATATCTTGATCTGATTCTTGGAAATCCCGAATTTCGCTTAGGTAGCTCCTTGCATATGCATACAATCCCACTCTTAGTGTCATCCACCCGTCGTTCGACCACGCTGACAAAACCAGCTTCCAGAGATCATCCATTTAGCCTTTATCTTCAGGGGCTAAGACAAAATTTGCTTTGATGTAAGCGAACCAGGTTTCTAGGGAATTTGGATCTCCACTCGCTTCCAAGCGGTCAGCTGCGAACGATGTCTAATTAAGTACGTAGCCTCAGAGCACCTCAGAGTGTCTGCAGGCTAAGGAACACTAAATTCGCACTAAGTGTGCTTCTAAGCTTGTCTTTCGGTTATTAACTGGAGGTACTGCCGTATTTACATTTCCCAAAGCTACTGTAGCAATACCATTGCCACTAGCTCCAAATGTTTCAGCACTCAACGATGATTTTGCATGAATTGAATTGCAAATATGTATCTAAGTTTCGGCACTGAATTAATATCATACCTCCACCGTTCGGGGACAGGTAAATGGTATTGTTGCATGCAAATAGTTGCGCATGTGATGGCAAATATTGGTAGGTTCTAAAAGTGTACAAAGCTGCCATCAGTAAATGATACTGAAAATTTTAGCCGTTTCCAAACGCAACTGAAGCGCAAGCTTTAAAATCCATCAATGAATGAAATCCAGGAAATGCGGGGCTGAATACGTGAAATTTGTAAAACATTGATACACGCGCAACTATGGATCAAAGGTTTATGAAAAATAAATGGTTCATAAAAGTGTTGTTGATAACGGAACGAACGCTCTAGGGATAGGAAATGTAGGATAATGTGGAATTTTTGAGCATAATGTAGATCCTGCGGGATCTCCCGGCGCATTCTGATGAGCTGCACACAGGGAATCTTAATGTGGCCTCTGTGATGTACTTCAATGTACGCTCCTTTTATTGCAAGCTTTCAATATTGCGTTTATTATTTTTATCATTAACGATAAATTCATTATTTATATTGTTTTATTAATTCATTTTCCATAATATTATATAAATTGAATGTTCATCGTTTCGTCGTTTTAAGATACCTATTCATAGAATCTTGCAATAAGTGGTGGAAGTTATGGTGATTTTGAAAAAAAAGGCATGTAGATGTTTTGAAATTTTCCCGTAACACGGTGCCATGGATGGACACTAAGTAGAAACTTGATAGAAACACACACAATTGAAACACAAAACCAGACCATTTTATCTGAATCAGAAGAGGAAGAGGTTGTTTGACAACATTACTGTCAAGACTATATAAATATTTTATTCATTAAATAGCGTCAAATATTAAATCAAAGCGGCTGTCATATTTAACCCCAATGGATGTCTCACAATGTCATTTCAAAGACGAATCCTTTCTTCTGATTTTCACATTTTATCTGATCCGAAATATACTTAGTTTTCTCTGCACGTCTTAAGGCTGGCTTGATAAGAGAGCTCAATATGGAGGTATTAGAAGACGTATTCTTCATATCTCACATCAGCTTACGTGATCAGCACTAAAAAGTAAAAATATATCATAATACTGGGTGTGAAGAAAATATGCTGACCAAATTTTAAGATATGAAACTTCCCATGAAACTGAAAAACTTTCAGATATGCGTTGTTCAGTTTCATTTATTTTTAGGTTGGCAACATTTTATTTTGTACCATTTAGTATTAAGTTTTACGAATATGTGACATAAAAAAATGGTTTAGATTTTTGTAAATCTTAAACGTTAATGTTCTCTTGTGAGAGTCATCAATATTTCGGAAATCAGACGTAAAATCCCCAAGAATCAGTAAAAGATCAAATAGGTACAAACGATTGTAAAGAAATAAAATATGCTTTTTCATAAAACAAATCATAAAAGTGAACCTTGAATATTTATAACAAAGCTAAATTAATTACTTAACATCTTTCAGCAAAGCTAATTAATTATTGACTACCAACCTCATAAACATAATCTAAAATAAATTTTGATCAGGAAACAGGAAAGAAATTATTGTTTGGTCTGTAGTTTAATTTTAATATTCATTAAATAATTTTAGATTCAGTTTTGTTTTGCTATACAAGATTTCTTAAGTATTTTAGCTCATACGCTACCCAACTAGCAAAATTGTGCAAAATCGCAAGATCTTATCGCTACATAGAGATATTAAAGTTGTAAATAAGTAACGCTTATGGCTGCTAGTGATATATATGTGATATGAGACACCAGATAGCTGTATAACAATATACAGCCTAATTGGGATTATAACCTACGATATAAACGTTTACATAGCTGCTTTTTACATTACATATAACACTGTTGTAAAATAGTATACTCAAAACCTCAATTAGAGCAGTTATGTTGTATATTAGTGTTTTCATGATACTACTATAACGCAAATATGAACTTATGTGGCTCTGCTATCATTGATATATAGCCAGTGTTATATTAGAACCTTTGCAGCTAACTAGTGATATAATAGATGTCACAGTAGCTGTTTTATCACAGATATGCTCTATATGAATATCCACTATCGCTTGCGTTATATTAATGATAACTGAACCTTTATTACCACTCAATAGATGTAATGCAGCATAATATATTTCTCATTTATCACTGGCAATATATTAACTTTCTTATCTCTAATATAACGCTAAAAAGATGCATATTTATTCAAAAATGGGCGTATTTGTCACCTTTCTGCTGCATATTGGATTTCTTGACATCAAATTGTAGCAAAACATTATTTTATGGCTGACGGTGACGATATTTTATTTCACAAGTTTTTATTTTTCCAAGTTTGTGCAAAACATGGATCAAAAATGGAGTAATTACAAGAAAGGTGGGTCTTATAAACGCAGAAGAAGGGAAAGAACATTGAATTTACCGGACTTTATCAAAGGTTTATTTAATTTGAACCTGAGGAACCCTAAACACCGTAATGGCGGCGAAATGTTGTATATCTTCTGGTTAGCAGCTCCCTTAACTCTAATTAGTTGTATATAGATGTCTTTGCAAATACCTAATTAATAAAAATATTTAAATTTTAATAAATATTATTAATTCGAGGGGGGCATTAAAAATACAGTAATAATATGGTACCCTTTATCAGTAAAATTGCAAGCGCATATGAATTTCACCTAAAACTTAAAATATACGGTCAATTTTTACCGATGGATTTCAAGATGGAGGAAATTATAAAGATACTTACCAATATTATTGGTTTTAATTTAATAAAATCCTGTCAGAGTTCCAAATCACGCACAAGTCCGCACAAAACAAAAAAAGTGTTATTATAGAATCCCAATCAACAATTTGTAATCAAATTATTGTAAATCAGCGTTAGCTGCGACCCTTCTGTTTCCTAATTGTGACACAATTGAATTTTTGTCACTGATTTAACACCAACTAGCTCAGAAGGACACAGATATACAAATGATTTGTGTCCCGGTAGTCCTAAGCGGAGCTTTAATATATCTAATATATCTCCTAATAGCCATTAAAGTGGGGCCAAATTCGCATGATATAAGCTTGTTTACAATAGATATGCGACTGTTTCTACAGCTGATATACAGCTAATAATAGCTGTATATCGAAAATTTTGCTAGTTGGGTAGTCTGTTAATTTGATTAACGTATTATTTATTTAATTATTATAGTAGAAATATAGCCAAAGTAAAAAGGTTGAAAAGTAAAAACATGCGTATAACTTGCACAGAAAATAAATATCAGATAAACTGAATATTAATATACAAATAAGCCTTTAGAGTAATCAATTTTCATTTTAAATCAAAAGTGTAGACTAGATTGCTTTATTTCAATAAAACTTTGAAGTCTGAGAGAAAATTCATGCAGTGTCTTGAATTAATAATAAACTTTGACTTTGAAAATGAGAAAGATTCAGAATTTCTTACGTTTTAGTTTTCATGTTCAGAATATATTATTTTAATACTAAAGTAATTAAAATAGGCAGCTCTGATCTTCAGAACGTAGATAAATTTATTAAAGAATTAAAAAAAAAACTACAATATTTTTTTAAAATAGGAGTTCTGGAGTCTGTATACACCTAAAAGAAAATCTATTATGTTACTTAATTCTGTATTGTATTATATTATGGGGTATATCTTAAATTTTAAGGGGCCTTATACAAGAAGATAGGATAAAGATGCTGTGGTACCAATGTTTGTCAACCGATAGCTCAAATTCCAATACACCGAAATGTTTTTTATCATTCCCAGTCCAGCGTGGAAGTATATTTCCTTGTCTTGCAGGAAATAAAGGGGGATGCGCATCGTAAAGCTCTATGATACACGCGGGCATATCCACAATAAAATAAAACAGAAGTCGATATGTTGTATCCTAGAGTTGGAAATCCCGTTGTTTTAGAACACCCTAGCTTTGTTCCGGGACTTTTATGGGCGCTGTATTGATTGCTTTTGCTACTGCTAGGAATTAAGTTTTTTTTTATTATCTGTGCTTTTATGACATAAATAAAAAGGAAATTATGGTCTATTAATGTGTAGAATTGCACGAAATTAAATGAAATAAAAGTTTTTGAATAAAAATAAACCTATTCTAGGTTAAAGATTATTTTTATTTAATATAACAGTGTTTTGATGCCAGAAATTTGACATTATCCACCGCTTTTATTTTCTCATAAAACATATCTACGTGCGTACGGCAGGGTGTGCAATATATAGCAATAAAATATATTTTATGTCTGTACTCTGCCTTAGATTTTGTTTTGCAATTCACTTTTAGTACGGAATTTTGCAAGCTTTCTATTTTTTGTATTTAAATGGCTTTATTCACAATTTCGCCTGAAGCAACGCCACGCAATTTTTTAAATTACGAGTTTCAACAGCAGAATCATTTAGTAAACAGTATTTTTTTATTTTTAGACCTTTGCATCATAAACAACATTGATAGGCAGGTTGGATGAATACCTAATATAATAATACAATTTGATACAAAATGTACCTATTTAAATTTCAAAAGAACTTTGTTAATAGGTAGGTACATCTAGTTTGACATTTTGTTATACTATTTTTTTTTGCTCGTTAGTTAATCTGATCAAATAATTTTGACATCAGCATGCTGTGTTCCGTCGGTGCGTGAGAGTGCCAGTGCCATAACAGGGTGTCTTCTGGGTGAGCTCGCTCCATCGTCGACTCTGTCACTGTCATCCCTGACTTTGTGTCTGGAGTCATGAGCAAACCCATTTCAAGTAAAAAAAAATATCCCATTTTATATTTTTTATTAACATTCAAAAATAATGTTTGACATAAAAGTATCAGACACGAAATCTCAACATTACCAATGAAAATATAATATTACATCGTATTGTTTACCAATACATTCCCATAAACATACAGAGTCATTCTCTTCTACTGGCGATTATACATCACTCTTATAGTGGGTGTTAGCCCACTTGAAAATCCACAGAAGACGCCTACGTCAATTGTCAGGCTGTCTTCACAAGTAGGCAAGCTATGTGCAAATAAGCACTGGCACTTCTCATTATAAGATTTCCTTGCGTAGGTCTGTTTAAATAAAAAGGAAAGACTGTACTCTGCAAATAACAAAATAAGGTTGGTTTCAAATATTTCTGATGTAAATGCATAGAAATTAGGATGGATATTTTTTTTCTTATCTAAAAGTCATGAGTTCAGTCACCGCAGAATAAGTCTGGATTTGAGAGTGGGTGTTTTTTTATTGCTCATTTATCTTAGTTGCAAATAGCATGATTACCTAATGAATGTTTATTTTTACTTTGAGTTGAGACTTGTTGTTTTGACTTCCAAAATTTCCAAGTCAGCCTAACTACTTTCAACAAAATGTTTATGTTATATTATAATATAAGCTTAGGTATATGTACTGTACCTACAAACATCTAAATAAGTATTTTGATTGTTTATGAAGTGAACGTGACGCACTATAAAACCCTTGTATTATTAATTGGTGCCAACAAAGGGGCCGTTTACACATCCCGACAATTTCAGTGACACGTTATCAAATATTTATGAGTGGCGACGTCGTAAAGTCAGTCGTAAACGGGAGATATCTCCTATCGCCCCCCCCATCGGTTACCATGAAGATGTCTGCCATGATCTACGGATTCAATTGCCTTCTCAGTTATAGACCAGGAATAATTTATATTGCAGACATATAGATTTGGAAATGAAATCTTTGAGCCAGATATTGGACTACCAATGGAAGCAAATTTACTTAATCAAATCTATTATACCTAAGTCAAATCTTTGACTTCAAATGACAGAATGCAAAAATTTTTATAGGAGCAAATATTTTTATAAATGGCTTACAAAAAGAAAGCGAGTACCTACCTACACAAAATAAATAACAAAATAAATTGTGGTAGCATAAAATGCCGTTCACAATTAAATTTACAGATTCAAACTATTATCTTTGCAGTTGCAAATTTTTGATTTCTTATTTATTTTACATAATATTTCAAATGAAACTGCAAGAGCCAACGAAACGAACCTAATAGTTTCCAACACAAATTGACACTAAAACCTAAGAGTACATTGTATTTGAGTGCAAGCACTAACTTATCAGCAACAAACTCTAAACAACAGCACGCAAACCAAACACACGAACTACTACAGTAAATATAACAACTACTTCTATCAACATTGCAACATAAATTGCCATTATTCATGTAGGTATTCGTAATGAGCTTATCCTAACTAAAACATACATAGACACAACAGTTACGTCTGTATCTCTCGCTGGGCAGGAAGAGTATCAGTGGCTTATTAAAACGTTTCCGACACGTCTAACAATTCGATTGTCGATGTTCAAAATTTAATATCCTGTTAAAACGTGGCAAGTCTCAATTATCTCTACAATGTATAACAGAAAGGGTATATGCATCGAGAAATGTGTGAATTTATCCATGTAACTGAACAACTTTCCCTAAGGAACATAGGTCGAAAAACGAAAAAAAAATTGTGACCTTTCATACAAAATGCATCAGCTGATAGCGTATTTAGTATGGGCAATCAATTTTTTTTTTTTTCGTATTTCGACCTATGTTCCTCAGGGAAAGTTGTTTAGTTTCATGAGTAGATTCACACATTTATCGATGCATATACCCTTTCTGTTACACGTTGTATATGCAATGATTTGCATGAAGAGTATTGAAATTAAAATGATTTTTAGACGTTTGTACTATTGTTGATGCTCTGCTACTACAGCAGCAAGCAAACGCCTATAAGGTAATGCTACAACTTCACGGCGCATTTTCATAATCAATAAATAACAATGTCCTTTTGAAAGTTTATTTTTCCTTTTTTAGTGAGTAGGTACTTTTTTGTGTGATAGGCGTACAGATTGAGAAACTTCCTTAATTCTAATAATAAATGCAAAGTATGCTTCTCAAAATATCTTTGTACACATAGACCACATACCTCCGTTACAGTTTCATAATAGGCATAGCATAGTGCGAACGTCGAAAATCTGTAATAACTGGTGAGCGAACGCGCACTATTGTTTTGAGTAAATAAATCACGCGCAGGCAATCTGCGTCGTCACAAATTATAGAGCAACTTCGTATGGGTGAGTGCTCTTGGGGAACTGCAAAGATAAGTCATCTTTTGGAGGCGGAATGCCTTTCCCAGACCGAATTTGTGATCTACAGCGAGATTTTTCATTCATCAAGGAAACTTTAAGGGCTTGTTTAGATTAGATCATTAAACTGAATAACTTTCTGTATGGAACATAATTATTCTTCTGAGACCGGATGCTGCTGGTTTGACACACATATTTTACAACATTGTTTTTTTTTTCAGTAAGGATAATGCAAGCTGAATCTGAAACCTGCCATCAGGCTTCATTGCCAAACCACTTCGAAAAAACACACGAAAATGTTGAAAAGTATTCTCTAATATAACAAAGAACATCAGGAAAAGCTCGAGAAGTATTTTTGTTTTTCATAAAGATGATCACAACTTTGAGACTTTCTGGTTTTGTTTCACGGAATTTGATATGAGAAAGAAAACAACTCTTTGATCAAATTCCTTGCCCGGATCATTCTTGCATATCGTTCTGTTCGAGAAGCCAGGGTCTACAGGTTAAAAGGTCTTTGGAAAACTAAGACTGTGCTTAATAGTAGGTCAGCCTATGAGCCTAGATAGCTGCAGGGTAGCTCCTAGCCTATTTTTAGTGAGGTTACGCGTCATTGTGTCACAAAATATTTTGATACGCCTAAGGACCGTAAAATAGACCGTAGGCATACACTTAAAATATTATTTATACACAGTACAAGTTGTTCAGATCAAAGTTCTTTGATCCTATGATTATCACCGATTTTTTATAGGTAAATTAATAATGAGCTGGAAATAGCAAGCGTATAATTGTCAATTCGAAAAATAAATATGACGTGTCAAATTGAATATTAATATTTGTCAAACTGAAATACATTTTTCAGTTGTTTGATTGTAAATTTTACAGTTTTATTATTGAAAATCTAAATATTTCTCATATTATCTTTAGGTATAGAGAAAGGTTGCCTGGTAAAAATTGCTACTTTTTAGTAATAACGCCGACTATGTAGTACTGTATTTTGTTGTTATCTGTTGTGTTATATGATTTGTTTTCTTGTGCAATAAAGTATTTTATCTTATCTTATCTTATATCTTTCGCAGGATGCTGAATTCCAATAATATCGCAATTTATTTTGTTTTTCTTTGACGTATTGTTTTACAAAGTCTAGTCTGAAAGCTTATAAAATTTATGCAAAGTACATTAAAGTCTTAACAAGCTTTGTCACTAAGAATTAAATACAAATTGTAAGAACGAAATAACAATTTTAAAGTCGAAAGCCTTATAAGTACTACTATTATCTTTACGAATAATAAAACCTCGGGAATGTTAAACTATTCATTCGGATAAATAGTATTAGGATCTTTTACATCACAGCACAATGGTGTAAGAAGATCTCCGCACATAAAATCTAAGGCGAACAATGTATGCACTTTTCGCATATTGCATATGACACATGAAAATTTGCAATAATTTGTGATTGTAATTGAGACGAGGCGACCTCGTGCAAGACATAAAGTTTTACGGCTATTGTCACTGGCAGCTTTTTACGATATGAGCGAAAATATGTTTTGTTACAATGCTAGGTTCACAATGAATTATTTATCATTATGCGTCTTCGTTTGGAACCGGCGGTACAAAGTGGTCCGAGACGAGACGATCAAGCCGTTTAAGTATATATCAAGCTTTTAAATATTGAGAGAAATTTTGGGAGGCTTTTCGTCGTAATACGGAGCGTTTTCGCTCACAGGCGTGATAATAAGTATACTGTCTTCATCGCCATAATGATTAGCTTTAAAATTAATAAATTTCAAACTACTTAGATTTATTAAAAAAATTTTGGCGTTATATTATGTAAAATGTTTGCACTTCGCTTCTGATTAGTTTTCTTTTAAGGTAAGCAACGCGTTTTGATGTCCAGTGGGATCTCTAGTAAAATTAGCAGAGAACTATTATTTATTACTTACAAATAAAATACGTGGCAAATAATTAGTTTCTATAACTAATAAGCTACTTGATACAAACTGCTTGATCGTCTCAAAACCCCTTAAAGTCGCAATAATGAAGTGAGAAATTGTAAATCTCGTCGAAACACTCGTAAATACTAAAGTAAGGGCTTGTTTAACATCGAAACTTGGAGTATTTTAGGGCCGGTTTACTTTTTATTTTTAAATGACTTTATCTGTAGGCTTTCTGGCCAGTCTGTTTACAATGTCGTGTTTTTGCATTCGCGTTCCTTTATTTGTATTTCGAATCGTTTCTCGGACCTTCGTTTTAATTTTAATATTCGTTTACTTTTTAATTTTTAACTACAAAGGAGTTCATTGCGGCGACGATTTAAAGCGCCCCAATGTCGCTCTAGGGAGAGATAATTTATTAAAATGGCGGCTCCACTAGGGTCATGTTCCCCTAGTACAAGATAAGCCAAATTCTTTGTCAAATGCAATATTCAAGGAACTTCTCTTTTCATATTCTAGGAGTGAGTCCCGGGGCGCATCTAACTAACCGTGATAAGGGGCAAAGGAGTGTCTTCTTAGTTCAGGAACTAAATCTATAGCCAATTTAGGAGGATCTGTCTCTCCATATGACTTCTTTGGAGATAGAGCTCACAGTTGCAAAAAGATAAAGTTGATTTTTCATATCCCACAAGACGGTTCAAAGTATCTTGACATATTTCTCTGCTTTATAAAATTACAGTGGGAAAATTTTGATACTTACGCTTTCAAAAAATTAAACAGTTACTCAAGTTGTAAAATGCAAAATATATTTATTTGGGAATTTTAAATCCATTGTTTTTTTATTTTTGCATGTGAATATAGGCCAAATGGAAGTTGTTAAAACATAATTATCAATAAAATAAAAAGTAATGCGCTCCAATTTCAATTTAAATACCGAACACAGTTTTATTCTACCGTATTTACTGGCCATGGAAATCGAATTGTAATAAAACTGTGGCGATTACAGTAAATGAGTTGAATCCAGCCAGTACTCGTATGCTAAGTGGCTTTACCACTCAGCGCTCTTTGCCCACTATATTCAAATACTTTTATTCCACTTATGGTACACTAATGCACTTTTTTTAGGTGGCCAGTAATAACGTAGTCCATTAGTAGTTGTGCCTTGAGAAGTCACGCTTTTGCCTGAAACTGGGGCAGGACAAAATGTCATCGACATATGTAGGTAACTTTTTAGTTACTATTTATTTACCGAGTGCCTCTGTGGTCCAGTAGTTTGAGCCTTGGGTTCTCGATCTGAAGCTAGCATAATATTTCTGTCATTAGTGGCAATTCTGGACTCACCATTCCTTAAGTAAGTTTAAGACAGCGCTGTCATTTTCTCAACTTTGACATAGAACAGGATAGCAAATAAACGCATGACTTTGACATTCCTAATCTGACGTAAGACTGCTTATTACGTAAACTAAGGAGCATGCTCTATCTATTCTCACTTTTTACATCAAGCGTCTTACGTCAGATTGGGAAAGTCAAAGTCAAAGTCAAAGTCTTGTTCTTATGTCAAAGTTAGGAAAATTACTATCTAAGAATTAGAATAATGTTGCAAGAATCGACAGAAAAGTGTGGCAAGCAGAAGAAAATACATTGTTACTCGCAGTAAAGCAATCGATTTCTTCCCAGAACCACGGAGTCGTATAAGCGTCAATGCAAAGTTTATCCTTTTATCTAAATAAAATTCGATACGAGGAATAAACACGGGCACGCATTGCAAGTAGCGATGTATAAAGAAAGTAACAGAATGGATAAAACAGCCGGCTGGTAACGAAGCTGCGTGTAGGGGCTCTGGGAACAGGGCTGTATAAAATGGCGACTTTACTTACAGCAAGATGTTTTACTATGTTAAAAGAATGTAACAATGATTTCATTCAAACAGCCGTGAGGTGTATAAAAAAGTAACAAAATGGGTAAATCCGCCAGCTGGTAACGAAGCTACGTGTAGAGAAATTTAAGGGACTGTTAGTAGATATTTTAAGTAAGGTCGCTCACTATTGACTATATATTTCGGCCAGCTTGGTTTAGAATGAAGAACAAAACATTACAACAATTACATCTTCTTCTTTTTTTCAGTTAGACCCCAGAGCTCTTACGATGAAGTAGGCACGCAATACCCGTATCTACAATACTCGCCGTCTGTTATTTTATTTACTCAGTGCTCAGTAAACTCTATTACCCAGCCGATGGTTTTGATTCCGAGAACTTCGTGTTTACATTCACTGTTAAACTTATGTCACTGTTGTCACAATATTTTACTTATGGCAGCACTGTGAGAAACTTTATGCGTTGACCATTGTTTAGATAAGACTGTTTGATGATCATCAATGGCTTATTATTTTTGGTATCTGCGGAAGCTTTGAGTGGGTCATTATTAACTCTTGGCATTCTTTCGTATTTGGATTTGTTTCAAACCATGGACTGTAGACTAGAGTCATTCAAAGTAGTCCCAGGTTTGATTATGTATTTACATTATGAAAGTCCATCGTATTATGGATGAAGTGTTTAATTATTCTATTACGCTTTTATGCAACGCAAGACGAGACGATAGAAGTAGGATCCAATCTTTTCAAAATAAGATCAGTTAATATAAAAACATATTATCTGTAGATTTTCGCTATCTGTACCAATCAGCTGTTTTATTTTATTTTGCACTTTCAATGCGTGCTCGACTGCTCGTGTTTATTTCTCGTATCGAATTTTATTTAGATGAAAGGATAAAGTCGCGGCATCGACGTTTATGGGACACTGAAACCACAGTTTATATTAGAAAAACAGTAAAAAGTTTACATCTAAGCGACTTTACCAAATTAACAATGTTCTGATGCTGACCCAATTAACAAGAAATATTTCTAGACAAAAATATCGTATAGCGCTCTCTAGACCAAAAATAACAAAAACTTCGATACATAATAGGAATGAACCAGATGTTAATAAATAGTATTTTGTAAATTTATTCGTGTTATTTGGGATTTAACCTTCAGTACAGCATGTATTATAGTTTAAATCAATGCAGCGCTGTTTTTTTTTATAAATTAGGCTTGATCTTGACTTTATTGTCTAGGTCTGGGACGACAGCAGAGTCAACGATGGAGCGAGCTCACCCAGAAGATGCCTGTTCAATCTAACTATTTTGTCGATTTCCGTGTATGTATGAACGTTTTACTGTTTTGTACTTTTAATATGTTAAAACTGGTCTATCTTACTGAGACTGAGAAGAAATCAGAGTCGGATAAATGTTGTCAAAGATCTGAATGTGAGACAGTACAAGTCTGTGACCTTTTGTACTGAGCTTAGAGCTTTTTTGCGATTAGATTTAAGTCATAGTACATAATTACGATTAAATCACGCTATGAAACTATTTATATCCCTTGAAAAATCACAGCATAGGTAAGGTAGAACATCAAAGTCTTAATAATAAGCCATTTTCATTTTTTTTTCTCTTAACCAAAACGTACTTCGTTTTAGGTATTGATCTTAGTATTATTATAGATAGGTACAATTGTGTAGGTACTCTAATCGTGGTACAGAACGTACGCGTAAATTTACTTTTTATACAAACGTAAATATTTTCAAACAGCTTACACGTTGACACATTTTTTACACACCTCTAATTTATTATTGTTTCAAGTGCAATAATCTTTTCACATGTCCCAAGTAGCAAGTAGCTGCTACCAGGTGATTTGTCATTGCCACAGCTAATGTATTCACCGCGGCGAGGGCTTTAAGGGCTTTGTAGATGGACTGCAAGGTGACTGCATGATAACTGCAAAAACAGTACCGGGTGGTTGGTAAGTGATTGAGTTTTAGCAGTGACCGATGATTGAATGAAAGTTTGAGAGAAAGATCGGATTGAGCAGTTGATGTTTCTGCAAAAAATATCGAAATCTTTAACTATAGTACTAAAAAAAATAGAATTCCTATAGATTTTAGATATACATTTTTTTCCTTCTGAATGGCATCTGTCGCAGCTACCATCCTAAATTTTACAAAGTTGTCGACTAAGTACTTACATTAACCAAAATAATTCGATTGGATTTTTTCCTGCAAAGAAACACACAACAACAGACAAGATTTTTTTAATATATATTGCATAAATGAGTGACTTTGTCATTGTCAGTCCTAAAACAGCTACGGATGATTATTTTTGGCAGTTACTTTCCAGTTGCGTGAACTGCATTAAAAATACAAGATTCTTATCATTTGGCAGCCACAATGCGGTCGGCGTGCATTTGATCTGCAGGGCCCTTTATTTCACATTATTTTTGAACACGCCACGGAAAGGTCAATTTATTATGTTAATTAGTGTTTGGCGAGTGATACAAAAATACGGGACTACATTATTGTTTATCAACTATCTCGTTTGTCTTTTGAATTATTTTTTTTACTCTGCGATGACATGGAGAGATAGTTTCTAAGTTTAGTTCGAACTTCCTGGAGTTACTGCTTTTTTGTCAGAAGATTCGTAGCTTAGAAAAAAAAGATTCTTGTAGGGGAGCACCGACCAATCCTTCCTTCTTGTAAGACAGCAAAACAATGCGTTTTGCTTTGTTTGTTTGATTTTGGAACGTATTATGTAGCTGAAACTTACTCAATGCCTATTGATTACATTAATATCAGATTTGTGTGTATGTATCAGAATTCGGGATTTCGCCTTCTTCCAATCAGTGTACCCGCAACGCAAAAAAATATAAGAAACAATACGCTCCAAATACTCCAATCCATTACACTATCATAGCCTTTTGAGGTCAAGCCTCACTCGACCGATATTTGTTTTCCATTTCCCAACGATTCCCCGACACACAACTGTACGACCACGCTTTTAATGAATGTAGCGAAAAAAGGAACTAACGCCGCCATCTTGAGATTTGACAGCTCTCCTTATACTGCAGCAGGAGGTGCAATTTCCAGTGGGGGACAATGACAATGACTTTGTGTTGTTGTTTCTAGTTTAGTTAGGACATTGCAGGCTGATCATCTGATTGTCCAAAAACTAAGATGATCCATGCTGTCGGATGGTCCTGCGCCTGATTTCTCTCTGGTCGTGTCAGTCATTCTTTCCTATCAAAATAAGAGACTGAAGGAATAGAGAGTGCACTTGTGTGTTTTGCAAACACTTCGGCAATAAAAACTAGCCCCGCGCAGTTGGCTGATCTCTGGGAGATTGGCCGCCACCACAGAAAATTGGTGAGAGGACTATTATAGTGCAGCGCCCCCACTCATGTTCATTGAGAACCTCGTCGTACGCACAAGTCGTCCATAAGGATTTTCTCTACCATTGAACATGACCCCAGCAATAACATTATTCAGAGTAGATAGGCGTTTCCATGAAGGGAAATGCCTGTTTTTCTATTACTTATAGGTGATGACCAGATTTTATGTTGTACTTGATGTCTCTGTGTCGGTTTGGACATGATGTCACTTTGAAACGGTTTGGGTGATGGGTAATTTGCCCCGTATTAGAGGAAAAGAATTTATAAGTTTGTCCATCGACTTACTAAGGAATATGTCGGACAAAAATTGGTTCAACATAGATGTCTGAATGACTTGTTTTACATAGGCACCTACAGTAGATAACTTTACTACTTACTTGTTTGCTTAGCTATAACTAAAGAAATACAATATTTTCAGTAGATGACTTCAAACATCTCGCAGGATAGCGCATTTTGTACAACTTTTGTTCTTTGACGTTCTCAAGAAACATGAGCCTTCAAGAAATTTGCATCAATCGTTCAAAAACCCTGTCCTGTATATAGGTACTTAAAAACCTATTTATTCCTGTTTCTGAAACAATTTAATATACACGAGTACTCAAGGGAATCTAGCTCAGCCCAACATTTCATAGAGTTCATTGGCTTTTTCCAATTTATTATTATTCCTGTAATATTGAAAGCAAATTCTTGTGAAGTAAATCCATGTAGCCCCCTTAGGACCTCCAGAGTCAGGTCCGTAGTTCAATCAGGGTCCTTTGAGGGTCGACCGATCCGGCACGGAAGAAACAGCTTTTTACGTTTTTAGTCCAGTAGTCTATGGGGAGATACTCAACATTCGCGTTTTGAACGGGAAGAAATATTTTGTTTATTTAAATACACGGATTCTCGATTTTCTTGGCTTATTATGAAAGTTGCTGTAGATATGTAAATTATTACTTTGTAAAAACTACACCACTATTACCTATGCTAAATTTGGTATAAACCTAAGTTAGTGCACTTATCCGTATCCAATCCATATCCATAATGAAACGTATATCGATGGGTGCACAAGCTGTCATACAATCACTAGGAAGGCCAAATCGGATAAGTGCACACTTTCCAGTGGAAATCAAAATATGATCCAAATCTGACTTTTAGGCCCGTATTTATAATCAGCCCTCAAGAGGGACAGCGAGTTTGAGTTCGTATCAGAAACGTCATTCCAATACAAAATGACATGTCAAATCCGCACTCAATATTGCTCTCAATCTTGGGATAGCTTTATAAATACGAGCCTTAGTGTTTTTAGTTGAATCTGCTGTCTCTTCATTGAAACAAACAAAGACGACGTAAATACCTATCAACAAAGTCCCCGATTCCGTGACTTGCGAAATTCACCGTGTCTCCAACTTTGCCTCGCCAAAACAGCTGCCATATTTCAAAGCCAAAATGCGCATATCAAGCGACACCCCCGACGTCGATTTACAAATTGTATTCAAATTTCGCATGTCAGAGTCGCGCCGCGCAACGCACGTGCGTACTGCGTATCTACTATGGCAGTGGCGTCGATTCGGATGAGTACACGACCTAACTAAATAAGTCCTTAGGTAGGTACTTGTAAATTTATGTTATAAATAAAGGTAGGATAGTATCGTCTTTCTCCATAGATGCTTACTTGAAAATTCTTATAGATAAATATTTTAATTCTGTCAAGTCAATAGGATAATTTTCAAGTAGGCATCTATGGAGAGAGAGTTCAAGTCACAAATGGTTTCCGTCTAGGGGTGTAGGGGTCATTTGAAATTGTCAAACGAAATCTGATTGACAGGATTCAAATTATTAATTCTATCTATCTATCTAAACTGTCTTCACTTTTTGTTTGCTGAAGACAGAAAATTACAGATTTTTTGGGCTTACTTTGGGTAGATCGTGTTTTAAACCGAATCGACACCAGCATCGCTGTATCTACTATGGCAGTATCGTCGGTACCAGTGTCGTGTCTCGCTCCGTGGGCAGGGGACACAACATACACATAGAATACTGAATTAGCTAAGTGTGGAAATGGAACGCTTTTGCAATTGGAATTTACTGGGAATTGGAAGCCAGTAACGATCTGACAGATACTGCTAGATAGATGATATAGACTTAGCTGTTGTCAGGAAACAACTCAATTAAATCATGTACAAAATGTTTCAAGTTTCGAAAGCAAATCTGTTCATCATCGGTCTGTTACTGTTACAAATGTTTATAATTGTACTAATCTTGATAACATTTGGCACAAATTTGAAGGCATTTCTATTCGATTCATATCCTGTAAAAGTGTCCCTTCGATTACACGTTATGACTGCAGGGCGCCCAGCCATGACCTGCAGCTCGCGTGTTGTTCGCCTCGTCACAACTATTATAGCATGTTGATTGATTGCCAACAAGTATTGTAATATTTAAATGCATATTTTTCAAGAATCGAAAGCAAATCTGCTCATCATTGTTCTACTACTGTTACATTATGTTTAGCACTTGACTGATCTTGATCAAATTTGGCACAAATTTGAAGCCATTTCTGTTCATTCCATGTCCTGTAAAATTGTTCCTACGACAGGATCACACGTTGTGACTGCAGGGTACCCAGCCGTGACCTGCAGCTCGCGTGTTATGCGCCCCGTGACAACTCGCATGTTGATTGATTGACAACAAATAAGAGTATCATATTTTTTTTTACTATTTTGCAAATCATTAGAATCTTAATCATACCTAACTAATAATTCAACAATCAAAAAGCAACGATATTTATCTGGCTGTTAATGCTACACAGCTTTACCAACTTCTTTGACTGATTCTAATCTTCACGAAATTCGATCCTACAAAATTTGAACCATTTCTATCTCTGTCCTGTAAAAGTGTACCGTACCTGCGACACGTTGTGACCTGCAGCTCGCGTGTAATGTGCCCCGTGACAACTTGCATGTTGATTGATTTACAAGTATTGTAGCATTGGTGCCAGAAACGGCTTTGCGAATTTCGGTGATTTGGCGAGGTAAGTGATTCGTGCAAATGATATAGAACCACCCAAACGATCATTGATTGGCAAAGACGATTTACACAAAATTATGTTCGAACAGAAATGTGTGTTACAGTTTTAAGTACCTACCTCTTTAGTTTAAATAAGTATAAAAAACACGACATTGGAATTTGACCACTCCTTGCAAATGAAAGGCTTAATTTATTTGCTAAATGGACATTCAGAAAAATAAAACTTACTATTATGATATCAGTAAAAAAAGTTAATTTGAAACAGATAAGGTATAAGTTAAAAAACTAAATTATGTCTTATCCAATAGATTGCGTAATCAGTTACATTTTATGATTATTTTATGCATGAACAAATATTATTTTAATTACTAACCTGGAACCGGTTTAAAGAACAAATTGTATTAGTGTATTTTTTTTGTCTTTCTATAGATTTGTTATGAATGATAATATTTTTAATCAATGAAGACGTTGAATAATTCATTTTTGTCAAAATTTGGTTACTCAAAAATCTGTCCTCATTTTTTGAGATAGATATGCACCGCAAAACGCGCTTTAAAATATATCAAATTTTACCGTGAAGGGGCTTAATAATAGTTTTGACACACGGATCCCTAAAAATACTATTAAAATAATAAAAAGAAAAAACTGGCTTCACCTGTGACGCAACCCGTGATCAAGAGTGTGACGTGACGTAGCTTAAAATTTAATTTATTGACACATTCGTTAGCGACCAATAAATTACTCTAAATATCCATGTCTTTAAACTATTTATACATATTGAAGTCGTAAAATTTGAGTTTAGAATTTTAGGAACATTGTTTTATTCGAAATTTAATAGCCCAAATTAAGTTTTAGTGATCCTAAAAACGTACTATATTTTTGATTTACGACCGGTTAGTTTTAGAAATAAGGTTGTTTTGACAGACACAAAAGAATGACTACCTAGTCATACAAATTTTAAACCAGAAATTTGAACAGAGGTGTCATTGAAAAAAAATCACTCATAACACAAATTTAACAAAACTCATCTCATCATCATCATCATGATAATAACCTCAGGTAAGTAGCGGAGTAGAGCAATCATTTCAGCTACCAGGACAGCATAAATTGAAGAAGTAATGCAGTTGCCTCGTAATAGAATTAACCAAGGGCGATTATCATATAATTTGATGGACGTGCTATCTCGGAGGTAGCAATTGTAGAAATGAGCCTGGAGCCACTTCTCATATTAGACCTGATTACAGCTATCTAGTTCGTCTTACTTGATGTGCATTTGTTGCCTTTTGAGGTGCGAATAGGACTTGAGAAAGTGCTATTTTTACTAACGACGGATTGCTTTAAAAATCGTCCATGTCCTTTTTCTGTTTTTCATCATCAGCCAGTCTAGTCCCAAAATTGGGGGTATATGCCATACTCACCTGTTTATTTTAACCAAAATGCGTATCGTTCTCCACAATTTTTACGTATTACACAAAATATTTTAAGAGTAAATACTTTTCGCACAGAAGATTTTATCAAAAAACATTGAAAATGAAAATGAAAATGTTGATAGGTGGTAGGTAATTTTTCTACGCCATAAAATTTGACTTACATAATCATTAGCATTACATAATACCTACATAACACGAACTCATCCCATAACTAACGATTTCCTTAAGCTCTGTCCCGAGAATTTAATAAGTATATTCAAACCAGGTGTTCCAATATTATAAGACCCATCTAGCTACCATTACCGCGGATTATGATATAAATATTTATTAATGCAATAAATACCAGAGCAGCCATACCTGTTTGACGGTTTCCGATTATCCCTAACTGTATTATATGAAAGGTTATAGCAGTTTAAATTTTAGCTGGAATACCCTATATAATATAATTTTAAGGATTGGAAATACCTAAAACCTTTATGCTATCGATTCGGTGAGGACGCGACTTATTACCAAAATTTTAACTAAAAATATTGCCCCCCCATTCTGTCTCTCATGGTAGAAAATGGCAGGGTATAATTTTAGCCAAGATTTAGTAATTTTGTGCGCAACCGAATTTCCCTAGAATAGACCTAATATTTAGTTTGAATTCTTTTTTTTAAATCATGTAGGTAGGTACGAGTAGGTACTCCCACTGTTGAGCAAATGCCTCCCCTTATCTCTTCAGGCGTCTTTATTTACAGCTTCTGTCGACCTTGGCCATTGTAGGTAAGTACACATAAAACATCCAGGTTTGAATTTATTCTAACACAGTTAATTTATTCGGACTACTTTCTTTACCTAATAATTGTTTTTCTTGTTAAGATAATTTCATTAATAATTTTAATTAACAACTTTGGTCATTATGCAAAATTAATAATGCATTAATTTATTAAAATTACTTTTGAGCAAAATGCTAATTTCATGCAAGCGAAACCACGGGTGGGAAAAATAGTAGAAACCTTTTCAGTTATCAGGGGTGGATTTTCTATAAATTTTAATGGGTTCTTAGAGGTAAACTAATAAAATATTAATAGCACGCTGCGCTACAGTACTGTATTTGCGGTTTTGAATTTAATGAGAGAGTTAATCTACGGAACACTCGGTCGTAGATTTATCTTTCTGAACCACCAGTTATACACCCGTGGAAAGCTAAGGCCCGTATTTATAATCAGCTCTCAAGAGTGACAGCGAGTTTGAGTTCGTATCAGAAATGTCATTCCAGTACAAAATTGCCTGTCAAATCCGCACTCAGTATTGCTCTCAATCTTGAGATCGCTTTATAAATACGAGCCTTAGTTTTCCCATGGGAAAAGTCGTAAATGGTATCCTTTATTTTATTAGCTGCTATTCGGGTGAGGAAATTTCTAATGGTTCATGATTTTTAAAAATCAGTCGGTTGTTTTTTTTTTTTTTTCAAATAAAGTGTTTTGCTGTGTAAAAAGGTTAGCAAGAATTATTTTTTACAGTACCTAATTTAAGTAAGTCCTTTTAGGGGTCTGTACAAAAATTTTCGAGTCCTTTAACTGACTTCACATACCCTGAAATACTTCTAAGCTTTTTCGCGTTTACGTCAAAACTTGACTACGCTTTCTCAATATTCCATAATCATGTTAAAACTTCACCTACGGAGTTACCAACCTTTAACAAACAGTCATTAATTCAGTTCAGACACTAATAACATGGCATAGATGATTAATAGTCTGTGCTCGGCTAATAGAATATTCTGTCACACACGCAACCTGCAAGTTATTATAAAATTGAAGCGGTTCTGATGTATTAGCCTTATTTGTCACGATTCGTCGCGGAAGCGGTAGTCACGGTGTAGGTAAAGCCTTATGGTAAAGAAGGTTGTGCATTATACATTTCAGGCTAACACATTTTTATGCCAATTTTAACATTTTTCTGAACTTCTCAAAAGAGATATAAAAAAGCTGTCAAAGTGCCCTACATAAACGCAAAACGCGAGGTGAGGTTAGGTCATCCAAAAATGTGTAAATTCTGGCTGCTATTTTTTTTTTTATAATTGACTGGACGGTTAGCTTGATGGACGATGATCCTTTCTGTTAGCTAAAGGTTGTACTTAGGTCTAATTTGAACGATCGAATTAAGTTTGTATTTTAAACGGAAAAGTACATATTTAACATCAAAATATTATCATAAATAAAGTTTTGTACAAAACAGTAGCTCTAATAAAATGAAATAATAATTTAAATATTACCTACCTCACAGAAAACTTATAATTCAGTATTAAAATTCAGACTGTATACCCAGTAATCTTATAAGTAAAGCATTATAATTTTTGACACAAAATGATCCTATAATTTTATTCGTTGCCATTTGCAGACATGTTTCGAAAACTTTCATTTGCATAAAAATGCTGTGGTGACAGTTTATGAAAAGACGCCTTTATATCCGTTTCAGGGGTCCGTGGAGAGAATCAAAATCCTTTGTATGTTTTGATTTCATTACGAACTTTAGTAATGCAATCATGCAAAATGATTAAATTTGACAAAGTTCGTAATACTTAAAGCAGAATCTGCCGGAGTGAGCTTGTTTGTCCATGCTCCGATTGAACCTTTAAATAATAGACAATAATGTGCCCTACGCGCCGGAGCATTATTCCAAATGCCTAAGTGTTAAAAAATAATTGTGTATGGAACTCCATTCCCCATAACAATTTCTCCCACTTTTTTCCCCATAAATATAATGAAGTAGTTCCACTATGAAGGGTTACAGTAATGGCTCATTATAGCCTACCATTGTAGGCTCCGGAAGCACGCACCAATATTCCCATAGTGAGAACAAGGGGTGCTAAACTAATTTGATGGATTCCGTGATAGTGTTGATTTTAGTTGTTTTTCATACAGCTACCATACAAAAGAACCAACAACGTAATTATTAGGGGTGTAATTTGATATAACCGCCATAATGTTAAAAAAATTATACTTAAAAGATCTTGGAACCAAATATGAACATGTAGATAATATTCCCATGGGTAATTGAAATAACTTACAAAAACAAACTCTCAAGTCTATTCAGCGTTTTTGATTAAAAATTGTTAATTGACAATTAAAATCTTGTAAATTACATTTTTTATGACTTATCTAATAAAATATGTACCATAATAATATTACCAAAACCAAAACAAACCAAAATGAAAACAAAAAATCTTTTACAAATATCTTTTGAAAAATATGTCATTATGGTTTTATAAATATTCATTTAAAATTTATAAAGTGTTAAAAGTGTAACAAATCTAGGGCCGTAAAACGATTAAAAAACATATTTTATTTTATAGTCTGTGGACGTCGTTAAAATGTGCGATTTATATGAAACATGTGAGACGGTGACAGGGTTTATTTAAGCTGTGGCTTCAAATTCATTACGAGTAGAAATCACTGATCACATAAAATATTATAATGATATTTCAGAGAGAGTTTCTAGAGATTTTTTTAAACATTATTTTTGTGACAAACAGCTACCAATCAATGTTCACTTACACAAAGAAATAAATTTTATTTTCCAAATTACCTATATCTACATAATAGTTAAAAAGTAAATTATAAATAAAATTTACTGTATCAAAAATGATTTTAAATATATAATTTGGAGATAACTATTGTCATTTTATTTCTTGCAACTAAAGATAGGACTTTTTGAATGGACAAGCTCCGTCGAAAGTCCAAAAAATATATACATTGTAACGACGTCCCTAAATGTCGAGAAAAAAAGGTTTCCTTCAAAATACCGTGCCATTAAATCGAGATTTCAGTAGGAAGATACAGAGCTTGGCATTTATAATTTCGTCTGGCCTGCCATTGTGGAGTTTCGCGCGTTTAAGGAAACGGAAACCATTATGGCGGCATATGCTCGAGGTGTTGCGAGAGATTCGGCGGTATCTCAACTATATTCACATTTTCTATCGCGCGAGAGGATTTTATTTTGTCGCCGTCTCGGGCGTCGTCGAGTTTCGGGTAAAAATAGTTTTCGAATGTTTTTGTTCGGGTTTTTTGAGAAATGTTTGTGCTTTCTTGAGGTTTAGTGAGTATTTCTACATTATATTCAGCGTTCACTGTTACCAAACCACAAATTCGGCCGTTTGGTAAACACCAGTTCACGGGATGCTCGTGACAATGCTCATTGGCCGAAATAAAAGTAAATTTTTTGCTGATTGTGCGTTTTGAAATGCATTAAATATGTATATTGCATTATATAATTACTATCTTCACTTCATTCGTTTCAGAGTTTATTTATTTACAATAAACTATATTCTTTTTGTAATTTCGTATACCATTAGATTAGAAGCTTTAAACTGTGTTTTTGATGTTTGAGTATCCACTGGTAGATACGGTAAGTCCCATCTACACCATTTCCATATTCACGAGATCAAACTAGAGCTTCATCCTGCCGTGTGTACGCCTAAATATTCTGTTTGAAATGATTTCAATGATTCTCAAAATCGATAAAGGTCTCAGTCAGTATTCAGTGAATTATGTCGGCCCTCCAAAATTCAGTGAGCCACGCCGAAAACTAAACGGAATTGAGACACAATTGGACATTCAAATGAGCGATCGCACGTAACGAATGGCCGACATCCGTCCCGTTCAAAGTGGACATGGACATGAAAATCTAAAAGGAGTAATAAAGTATGTGATAATAAAGGCACTTTATTATAACATAACATAGAACCTAAAATTGAATTAATCTAAATCCAGCAAGATGACCTCGCTGCATTGGATTCTATTAATATGTTAGTAGTGACAGGTCTCAAAAGCCATTTTAGAGCATGTAGAGATTGTAGAGAATACTCTTCTCACGCGTCAAATTTGACATTATAATAATTATGGAGAGTAAACCGAAATCTTTAATGCGCATCTGAGATAAAAATTTATGTCTTGTTTTAAACAGACTTTGTTGATTTTATAAACGTAAGTATATATTTTTTGACAATACAAAATCTTAGTTTTCTTCTTCGTAGCGTTTTCCCAGCCTAATGCTGGGGTCCGCTTTCTGGATTTTTCAAAATGTTCTGATAATCAAAGAAAGAAATAAGAAAATAGCTGAAGACTAATAAACATGACCGTGACAAAACTCCTACTTTCATTGAAGGTTCTACCTCCATCAACATTATAATGTACTTACCATATCACATAAACAATACGTCTTGACGTCACACTTTTACGACGTATACTAACTCCCATATTTTAGTGCCCCATCAACTCGCTCCAGG
Organism: Scrobipalpa atriplicella; assembly: GCA_029255725.1. Classification (NCBI taxonomy): domain Eukaryota; kingdom Metazoa; phylum Arthropoda; class Insecta; order Lepidoptera; family Gelechiidae; genus Scrobipalpa; species Scrobipalpa atriplicella. The sequence goes on from JARACY010000266.1 coordinate 78,488, forward strand.
GTATTTGTTACTCGCAGGGGGTCAGCGAGGAAGCACGTTCCTGACATTCTTTCCGAAATAACACCCCGTCGCATGTGTTCCGGGCCCGACGATTAATCACTTCACTTCACACTTGCTGCAGTCTTCGGAAATTTTCTAGCGTCGGCCATTATTTTTCGGAAATTTTCTAGACTTTTTTTATGCCTCTTTTGTGTTGTGTTCTCAGCCTTAGAGTTTCAATCTGAAGGTAATGAAAAAACACTTCGAAAAATTGTTCTCAGTTTGTTTTTATATGGTTCCATGCTTAGAAAGACACGTTGAACCATTGGACATCATCTCTGTCGTTATACAGACTATGTCAGAGGGTCAGTGCGGAAACATATTTTGTGATATTGTTTCCGAAATAGAGACTGTCGTATGATGTTTAGGGCCCGACGATTAATCACTTCACTTCACATTTGCTGCAGTCTTCGGAAATTTTCTACCGTCCGGCATTATTTCTCACTGCCTCTGTGTAGGAAGTATATAGTGTTGGACGGTAGGCTTTCGAGCCGAAGATCGTAGAGTCTATTTCTAAAAGGGTCAGGTCAGGCCACACCGGAAAGCGACGCAATGTGACGAGCTGCGAAGCTGCTTGTAGATGCTTGATCTCGTTTTACCTACCACAAAGTGACAGGCTGAACAGTAGGAAATTTAGAGTTCTGTTAATTAAATCTATCTCTATGTTAAATGTTAATAAGCACAGTTTTGTTTTTTTTTTGTTATCACGCTCATAAAAAGTGCGTGCCTAACATCCCAAAGTTGAAAAAACGAGATCTTTATTTGAGACCGATAAGTCCGTCCAAATTTTCCGTCGCTAATACGAGTACAAATGTTCAGTAACTAAATGACCATTTGATAAAATTTCATCAAGTTATTCTTTGACTTCACAATCCACTTAAAAGCAGAGGATTATTTCTCACAACAGCACATGCTTAAAACCAGATTCCATTGCAACTGAGCGTTCTAATGAGTAAACAATGTGTGTAGTGAGCTGGATATTCTGAATGCTTGCATTCGTTTTTTCCTGTTCGTTGTCTATTCTTTTTGACCTAGTTTCGTTTCTGTTAGGATCTCCAGATTCTGCAGTAAATTTACTGGCTCATACCTAAGTAATTTTTAAAAACTACGGCTGAATGAATAATTACCGTGTATAGTATAGTAGAACTTAGCATACCGTAATAAAACAAAGTTTGAACAATGATCTCGTTTGAGTAGGTAGCATCGTTATTATAGCAAATCATTTAAAACATCTTCGCGCTCTACATAATGTCTTTTTTCATCTCGAAAAATAGTTCTATAATCACAGATTTTCATAAATTTTGACGATGATAGACATGTATTATACGATGATGTTGATGATACAGATTTTATCGCTTTCTCTCGGAAAAATAATGAAACCGATCCAATTGAAACAAAAATAAGTACCAGGGCAGCAGAAAGTGAAGGAAAGTAAACGGAACACGGTCAATTAGGCGGGATGGAGGCGAGCAGCTGCACCCTACGTGACCAAGAAGGACTGTTAGAGCAGGTTGCTAGCGAGACTAAAAAATTGTGGTTGCCTTTGCTGGCGTACCAAAAAAACTATAGTTTTATACAGCAATCGTATTGTGGTTTAAATCTTTTAGCCTTTTTTGTTGGGTAATACGCAATTCGATCTGTTTTATTGTTTTAAAGGGATAGCCATAAAATCTCTGGTATGTCTTATCAATTTTGAAGAAAAACTTAGATCACAAAAATTCTTTCAAATAATTCAAAAAAAAAAAACATTGACATAGAAACAGCATTTCCACTTCTTCAAAAATAAATTCAAATACATATATACAATAATTTGTTCAGATTTCATCAATTCTACCCGTCAAATTTTCGACTACACAAAACTTTTCAAGTGACGCCGTTCACTTCCTTATTCAGAAAAGCTTTGCTCTGCAAAATCTTTCCACTCACATCCAGTTACCAGGAATATAATTCTAAAGTCCCTCTTTCGCCCACTCAGGAGTACTGAGACCACAGGTACGTGACTAAACACGCTCCAGCCACTAATTTGAACAATGGATTTGCAGAAATGGACTAGCCACTTTGTATTGCTCCAATGTTCAAAGTAACTACGTTTACGGCCTTCCATAGAAACCCTGGAATTCATTAAACCAACAAAGTTTGAAGGTGTGAAATAGTCTGCTTTGCTTACTCACTCGAGGATAGTTACCAACTTAATTTCATTAAAAGTAATGATTACCCACAGATGCGTCGGAAACTTTTATTTTAATCAAAAAGATAAAAGCGAGAAGATCCGTATCATCGCAAATAATGAAGGCAACGTAAGCTCGAGCAATCAAATCGAGCAACCATTGGGCGCCGCTCTGTCATTACACAAAAACGAAATTCACCGCAAATGACACTTAAAAAAACCTTTCAAACGCTTTCTGGGAGCCGAAAACGACAAAGGATTCGCATTATGGAGTAGCGTTTTATCGTAAGACGGGCACTAAACGAACACGGCAGACCGATTGCTACCATAAAGATAACAATAATTAGCCGTAATGACTGCGTCGTCTGTGGACCCTGTGGCTCTGTTTTTTTTTTTTCTTTTAGTTCGGTGGGCGGCGCGGAGTCGCGATCAGGAGATAGGGCGTCCATCAAATCATATGATAATCGGGCGAAGTTAATTCCATTACCAATAATAAATGCACGCATTAAATTAGACCTGTCGGATGACTCGACGGAACGCGGCCCCGATCGCTCCCATCACTCGGATTATGATATGAATAATTTATCAGACAAAATAAAGAAACTAGACCATTGTTTTGAACTTGGTCCGTCAAGCGCGATGTGTCGTTGAGCGTTTCTGATTGTAGACGAGATTGTGTCCGTACGTTTGTAAAATAAAATAATTATGGCCGCAAGCCGAGCCAACTTTCAAACGAGACAATGTAAAGCTTCTTCGAACGAAGCGTACTTGTAAGAGGATTCCAAAACTGATAAAATCAGCAACTGTCATATAAATGATCACTTAAGCATGTAGGCATGTTCATATACGGCTAAAATTCAATGTTGTCAACAGATGACACGTTTAATATTCGGATGCTAATTATATTCAAAGTGATAATGAAAATTGTTGATAAAAATCTGGAATGATTCTGCTTTTATGAAGATCATAACCATAAAACAGAATGTACACACAAAAGAGCTTCGATTGAAAAGTTAGCTGTAAACAATGTTTCGAAATAAGCAAACATCGTACATTTTGCCTGCTAACAAAGCTGAAGTTTGGAAGTTTCGACAAATGTGATTAATAAAGCCCCTAATATGATTAATAAACAACTGGCTCGAGTTGTTGAGTCGATGCGGCCGGAGAGAAAATAATTGACTCCGGTTTGGATAAAGGATTGGTTCAGTAACGTAGGAGGCACTTTGAAATACCTACCCATATTGGAAATTGTGTTTCAGGGTATGTAATATCGTCAGATCCCAATAATAGTTCAAAATTGTGTACTACTATTGACTATTCTGTAGAAATAAATGTTTTATGAATTTTTGCAATATTCGTCTTTGTAGGTAAAGTTTAGCACCTTGATCAACTCAGTAGAAATAGTTTAATAATTAGAGTAAAAGTGCGATCAAGACCTAATATTGGAATAACCATCAGAGCCCAAAAACAACTCACAACAAAAATACTTAGAACGAAGTTACGTATGCATGCATGCCTGCAAACATTTCTCAATTCCTTAGTACTTCATCCTAATAAGAAATCGTTCTTGATACAGCCCATCCACCATCGTTTCCAAAATGGGCGGAAATCCGCTGACTCACGGTGATAAGCCTGCCCTTTTAAAAAGTCAGTCCAAGCTAATGAAGTATTTTACTGTTAACGCGTCAGTTTTAATTAGGATGAAAACGATCTCATTACTCTGACAAGTTGATGTTTATTTACTCCTGGTATGAGGAGGGTTACTTTGTTGTTGTAGATGAGGAGTTGTGGAGTTGATTTGATTGTGTAATGTGTATCGATTTTAGAAGATGTATAGATGATGATGTATAGACTTGAAAGTGAAGTTAACACTATAGGCAGATATTTAAAAAAAAATACTAAATTTTTCTAATCTGACGTTTGAAAACAGCATACTTCTTTTCTAAGAGGTCAGGTCTGATGCTTATTAATACTTCTGAAGTCAGTGAGTTCACAAGGGAGAAGGCGAGTTAATATTCGAAAATCTGTATCATTCATTCATTTGCGCAAAAATAGCAGATGCGACAACATGGTTCAACTGTTTTGTCTGATCATCAGAAGATCAGTCTGTAATGTCCTAATCAAAATAAAAACAACAATAGTAGAACTCTTTAATTGGACTAGTATCACTAGATTGAGGTTCCTAAGCTAAGACCACAAGAAACAGATCGTATTATGCATATGATTCAAATTAACAAGATTCAAAAATCTTCTTTAAATTATTTGTTATTTTATTTGTGCTGTCCTTGATTAAGGACAACTACTCCTACGACCTTGATGAGTTAAAAGGTAACATTTCTGGATTCAGAAGGAAAAAAATCAAATAAAATGCATATCATAATAATTATAGCCATTATGACTTTGTCGTGGTTATTTAGATTGTCAGTTCCTAGCATTTCCAATTTACTCACCACTAAATGACATTGCTGTGAAAATGTCGTTTTATGATGCAAAAAGCCGTTAGTGCTGTTTTTTACCGCAGTATCATTACGTCGCTTTATAGCTACAAACTTGCGTTCTTACAACTTTGTTGGAAATTCTGGAAAAGGGATAAAATAAAAACATTTCCGAAGCAGTATTAAACTAAAGCATAACGTTACAAAGTTATAAACAGTTGTAAGCCTTTGGGTTGTTCTCGTTTACTCCTGTTGTCAAATTTATTTTATCATAAAGATCTGTCCAACGTAGAAATTTCTGCCGTTATTTAATCTTTTGACGGAAAGTGAGCAAACAAAAAAAATAAATCCCAGTTAACAATTTCACTAAGTAACAACCAAATTTAAAATGTATAGCAGACCATGTTGGTCGACCTGTGGTAGACCAGTCTGACCTAGAAAGCATTTTTATTCATGTTTTAAGTCCCGTATTGAATCTTATAAAAATTGTGCTACAAATTGTTCCTTTTTTCATCGTGATTTTAGATTTCAACATTCTAAAGAATGAAAAAATTATTCTAAAGGAATGTGTAATTTGATAAAATCTGATTCTTAAATGATTTATGGACTGTTTGAGAGCAACCTGGCCATTTCAGGCACGCACAAAAATTCTGTGCCCACCAGATGTTACGAAAAGTTTTCAAATCCCAATTTTATAGCTAATAATAACCCGGCCAACGTAGAATACTGATATAATATTGTACGTTTAATAACGTAGTTTGAAAATTATTCAAATATTATATCGAGTTTGATTATGAAAACAAAGGAAAAATAAACTTGCTTTAGTATAAAGGAGCTAATTAAATTTACTTAATAATAACTTAGTGTTGCCGGAATATCGTAATTTTGGTTGGCCTTAAAACATAGAAATCGATAAGCCTGTCGATAGTATTAATAAGGAAAAATCACCGATAAAATAAAAATAATTGATGTCCGTATGTTGTCGATAGAATATTGGCCTACATCGTTATTTTTACGGTTTTTCATAATCGCAAAAATAACTGGATTCTGGAGCTTTATTGATGTTGCTAAGCTAGAGTCTTCGATGAAACAAAGCCACTCAGGAATAACACTGGCATTCCCACACAAAGCGTTTTCGCCACTTCTGACAAGTTTAGATCGAAATGCGCTAATAGTGACAGGTCTTCAGCCGATCACCTCAATTGGGTACTTGACTGGGTAGCTTAAAAAATTCAAAACGTTTATACTTAAAACTGATGGCTAAAAATTTTGTGGATTTAATTCATCATTTCAAAATAAAATGCACATTTCGATTTTAACAATCGAATTAAAAGTATATAAGTTATTGATTTGATTAGTCAATATTTACTAAAATGTGACGTCACAATTTACTATTTTCATACAAAAAAGCGTTTTTGACATTTCATAAAAAGTTGCTGATTTGACTAGTTGGAAAGTAGCCAATTACAATACATACACTGTAACCCTCGAATCCCTTTTGCTGACTTAAAGCATGTCTGGGATGAAAGGCAGCTGGAACACTGTATGTTTTTCTATCGCTCCCAGTGATGGAAGAAAATGAAATAAAAACTAATATCATATTAAATTTAAATTTCCCCTTACCTACTTATCTACTAACTAGTCCACCGTACATAATTCTCTCTGTACTAATACAGTAGAATACTTAAGCAGTTAGAGTAGTGCAGTGCTACGACCGGTTTAAGTGTCACTATTTACTTAACACTGTCTTAATTGACCATAAATAACTCGCTGACTTAAAGGCTCCAATGAATTCACCTTGCAAGGTAAATGCACAGATTGTGGTCCACTTTAAATAATAATATTAAATGGATTCATTTCGGTTATTTGACTTATGTTAGTTACTAGAGTGTAATAATTGAGTAATTTATTACTTGCGGTGAAAATGTTTTTTTTTTCTTAGATAAAAATATGTAGCATTTTCTCTTGGTTATGTTCATTGAAGGCTGTCAATTCGGTAAAGTAGTTTCTTAATCCATAAAAATAACACACACAGAGCTTGACACCGTTTATAAAACTTGTAATTAGGTTTCTAGTTGCGATAACAGTGCCTCTTACCCGAGGTGTAGTCGCGAACATTAAAGCAAGTCAAGTTAAATTTTAAGAACAACACTCCGTGCTCTAATTAATCGTCTTTACTTTGCTGTTTATTTTTAAAAGTTTAAAACTGCGGAACTTAGTTTTTTCTTTTTTTTGCATTGAGCTTTATGTATTATGTGTATCTTTTCTTCGTCCGAGGTCGACAATGGGGACAGCTCTAACTCTTACTCTACATACACTTTTAAAATTTACCATTGAACATAAAAAAAAAACGACATAATATTAATTACTATCATTTTTGTTTGATTAGTTTTCGGTACCCAAAAAAATTATTGAGACCATTCTTCAAATAGTCATAATAATAATTATGAACATTTACCAATTATTTATTTAAATTTATGTATTTCCAAGAACATGTGTTTCATTATCACGCTTGTCACGTTCATATCACGCTGATTGTATTGGATTTTTTAAATAATACTTTTAAAATGAATAATTTGATGAAACATGAAAAATTGTATTGACGAGAGAAAAATAAGTTATCAGCGAAAACAAATAGCAGTTCTGAAAGTTGATTGGCACTGAGCGATAACTTGTTTTCAGAAAATTACAAGTTTAATCTATTTTTATTCAAAAATATTAAATCTTCATTCAGACTACAAAATAAAATATGATATTGGGATTCGTTTCGTTGTGCGACCAACAAGGAGATTTTTAAAGCTATGAGTTGCATAAACCTGAAATAAGTATTTACCTAAGGTAATAATACAATTGTAATTTTATTTGTTGTGAAAATAATTTACATAGAACTTATTGAATATTTTGTTTTGATAGATTACCACCAATTACAGCTTTATGATTGGACCTAAATAACTAAACCTCAATTTGAACAACTTAAATTTAAAAAGCTTCTGGTTTCGAAGCGATAAAAATTGTCAAACAAAGCAACAATATTCATAGCCAAAATGACTCTCAAAACTCAAACATTAAGCCCTTGATGTTCTGCCTACCCCGTAAGTATGAAGCATAATTATATAAATACCTATAATGGATCCAAGATATTTGACAATGAATCGTATATGCCAAATCATTTGAATACAAACCTCAGAACCCAGCTTTAAATATCTCCCCTGCCACTATCTTCTCTCTAGACTTTCTATTGGCCGAAGTGTGACCATTCCCGCGGTAACATTAATTGATTCCCAGGTAATCTTGTGTGAGACCGACGTTATCTGACCATCGTCTGCCGTTTGATCCGATACTGTGATAACTAATGCTGTGTAGCGGGCAGAATAGGCGTTGCGGCATTGCTGCGCTCATAGAGTTATGAACACCATAGAAATTTCGTCCTGCACTATGTTCTGGAGATCGGGACATGTTTACAAAAACGCAGAGAAAAAGAAGCTTTCCTTTCTGCCTGAATTTTCTGAGATACTTCCCAATTTAAATAAAACAAATAAAAACTAAATTTAACACATAAATTTTGATAAGTAAGATGATCCCGCTCTTTTGAAGGCACGTAAAACGGTTGGTCCCGTAATTTTTGACTTTGGTCTTTTACATTTACATACTAACCACGATAGAGACCTATTAGAGCGGTTACAAAACTATTAAATTAAATTCAAAAATAAATGAGCTTTTTGTCCACATTATTATGACCATGTAAAATAACTCCTTTAACTAAATGTCACCTCTACCCTATTCTTAGCTCTATGCGTGTCATGTGACGTTTTGTTAGGCCACATAGTGTGAACTAACAGGCCATTCAATGAGAATCTATTAGATTATTAAGCCTTTGAGGTGTAGCTACAAGTAACTAAGCCAAGATAAGAGGTTTACATTGTCCGTTGTATTTATTGGTTTTAGCTGTAAAATCTAACGTGGCCTAACGCTCTAGTTAGTTTAAATTTAATGGCAAAAGTAAGTACTTTGACCAAATTAGGGGCAATCAATTTTCCTAAAAAGTAAAAGAAACCAGGTAGGTACATTAACTCTGTGGCGGCACCAATTGATGTGAGCTCAAAATTTCTCTTTAAAAAGGTAAGAAGCATAATTAATTACATGTAAATATAATATTGCTAGAATCAGAAGCGAGTTCGATATTTAACTTATGAAATTAATATTATCAAACAAATAAAATTTTCATTACAGTTAAATTGCCTACAAAATACATTCTAGAATACAAACATAAATTATTAATTCATCAAACAAGCTCCACTTTAATATTATACATAGATCAAACAACCGAAATGTTTAATCAAAGATATTGGCCATTAAATTATTTTCACCCGACCCCAATATAACTAATAGAGTACTAAAATATATTACTCTTACATACATGAATACGTAATACATTTTAGTTCCAAGACAAATAAAGAACCTCTCAGCCTGATTACAATGACCCGAGGCGGGCTAAGCGATTATTTTCCTTTGATTTATAATGTTTGCCTTCAATAGCCGACAAACACTTATTCAATACAGATTATATCAAAGTAAATTCCAAAAATTTATATGCTATTTTGACCTTAGTAACTAACCCTTGAGTTCAAGACACCAGAATGTATTGTGGGGTCGTTAATAAAAGGTGAACAATAAAGGGCAAAGGGCCAAAGGGGCAAGATACGCTCAGATTAGCCCTAAATTAGACGAATGAAAAGAATAAAAGGAATCCCCAAGTAATTAAAAAACCAATTTGCGATGTACATCCGACCACGTAGAGGACAAAAGGGGGAATATAATCCTTTAAAACGACAACGAAATTCAAAAGAGTTCTATTCACAAAAAAAAACCGGTTGAACAAACAAAATATTTATTTGTAATGAATTCAGTCTCTTGGCCACTTTTGTAATCGATTCCTTCGCCTGATTTGTTTAGAACCAAAAAACAAATTATTGTCCAGCCGTGCAAATAAAATACAATTTCCAGATACAAAATAAAAAACCATCAGATAATGGACAGCAGAAATAAATAAGAAGTTTAAATTAAGATAAGGATGCGATTTAAACTCGGAATCGTATGAGATTATGGGCTTGATATTGTGTAGTAGTTTATTGATAGCATGTAAATGGACTGAGTTAATGGTGAAACTATAAAAAACCGGCCAAGTGCGAGTCGGACTCGCGCACGAGTGGTTCCGTACCATCATTTATACAAATAGAAAAAAAATCATATCTGTTGTCCGACTCGCACTTGGCCAGTTTTCAGTATTTTTTGTCAAAGCGGCAATAGAAATACACCATCTGTGAAAATTTTAACTCTCTAGCTATCACGGTTCATGAGATAGAGCCTGGTGACAGACGGACGGACGGACAGCGACCCTTTGGGTACGGAACCCTAAAAAACGACGATTAGCATTGTAAATAAATTGGGAGATTTTTGGGGTTCCATGATCTTCCATGGTCCTATATATATACGTATTATTTTCTAATTTTGTTAATACACTAAGCATACTTAGGGCAGTTAGTCATTTTATTGTTGCAAATTTTGAATGGGCTTGCAATTTTTGAACAGCAAGTTGAACCAAATCACCCAAAAACTATCAAAATTTTGCTACAGCCGGGATTCCATAGGTACTTCGCTGTTCTCTCTAAACACAAAGCTTTTTTTGTTCTGATTCTGCTATTTGCGATCGGTTTCAAAACTATGAGCAAATCAGTTGGTGAATCTAAACACAAGGCTAAAGACGAAATAAAATAATAAGTACTTCATCCAGAACCTAAACTTTTAGCTAAAAACCAGTTCCAAAACGATATTCAATTACACCAAACGAGTGATTCGTCAAAGTCCTATTAGAACATAGAGTAGATTTATATCGGCCCAAGACAATAGGTATCCACAGGGCGCCATATTTATAACCCTAAAGAGTTATAACAGCTAAGACAGCGAATATTTTGAAAACAGACGAAATATTATCGCAGACTAGATTTAAACCGAATAATTTTGTACATACTCTATTAACACCTAGCTAAGTTAGTAACGAAATTTTTAACAAACTAAAATAATACTAGCAGAACTTAATATTGTTGCTACTGAACCGCACCAAACCAGTTCCAAAACGATACTCAATTACACCAAACGAGTGATTCGTCAAAGCCCTATTAGCACATGGAGTAGATATAATCGACCCAAGACAATAGGTAGCCACAGGGCGCCATCTCATTGTTTGTCTTGTCGAGCCTCTCCGCGGGGCGCCGCTCGTAGGCAGTAGACAAATTGACGAAAATATTGTCGGCTCTGTTGTACATAAGTCTCCCACAAATGGGAGCGGATCGACCTAGGCGAATATTAAGACGATCAATTTAATTTAACAGGGTAATGTATTCAGAACGATTTTACAGCAATGGATACCGAGGATCGGGCAAAGTGGAGTAGAAAAAGGGCAGAAGAAGAAGAAGGGGAATGTATTCAAAAGAACGAGTATTTAATGCTTCAATTAAGTATCTGGTTGGCTCTACCAGTTCTCTGGGCTACATGAAATTATTATCGGCTCTGTTTTTGATTAAAGAAATGAAAGGCAAATAGCGAGTTGATATTTTTTTATTTTGTGGAAAGAAGTTATTACCTATCGAAAAAAGTATCTGATGCTAACACTCAATTTTAATGCCATGTGATTGACGTCAAATCTTTCTATCAGTGCGTGCGTATGCATTGATGTTTCGTTCATACATTGTAGATTTGCGACTCTTCTATTCAGATCTGATCTGATTTGATTTGTGAATATTTAAACTTTGAAATCCAGTTCCATATTATCCGGCATAAATAGTGTTGTTTAGAATAGTGTGCTCTAATCCTTTACATTTTGTAATTAAACTATAAATATAGGATTTAACATCACTGCAAGCGCCATTTTTCTAGTCTAGACAAAACAGACGTTATAAACTGTCTGGGTGTAATAGAATAGTTACTTAAGAGATTAGACCATTCATCTAATGCACAAAGATTTAATTAAAATCTTCCTTTGAAAAATTTAAAAGGGTGATTCATAAAATAAAATTGCATGCAACGAAAATCATTGGCAAATTCGTGAAATCGATATCTCTGATCTTGTTGGTACCCTAGTACCCTAACCCCAAGCGGCTCATTGTGGAGCATAATTAGTTTTTGTCACTTCGTATTGACAAATCCCTTCGAATCCGCTGCTTGATAGTCCCCATCGCTTATGTCACCAGCGGTACCACACAAACCGGTCCTTATCAAAGAGAATATTATTTCAAACGCCCCTGTCAACCCCGATGGGCTTTCGAACCCCAAATCCAGTTTGTTATGAATGAAATTACAGAAATCGAATAAGGTAAACACAACTGAGAGCCAACAAAAGCTTGCTCGAAAAAAGCTAAATTGAATTCAAATTGGTTTCGTCGGGTATTAGGGATAGCCGGGGGACTTTTTCAAGACGCAGAGAAACGTATAGCGGGGTAATAATTTAGAGTAACTTTTTTGTCAGAGGGCGACAGGCCGTTGAGCCAGATAAAACCTACAAAGGTGATTGAATGAAAACAGAAACACAATGGGACAAACGTAAAGTTATCCATAAATGCTTAATGCAACATTGCTTCCAAAAAGTGCTCTTATTATTGTTTTGACAACGGGGATGATCACTTTACAAAATTTCATTACAAGCCATCTTTACGAAGAAGCTAACATACTGCAAGACATTATGTAGTAAAACGATCAAAATGTCTCAAAATATGATCTAAACTAAACGATTAATTTGATCCCAAATACTTAGATGAGGAAAAGGCTGTATTTTTACATTCCTAACTTTATTTTAACTCAAATTTTGTATCTGTTCTGTCGTTTACATTTCAGACTTTGAATAGTTCAAGCGTTTTATTTTATCCGTCTGTGATGTAGCACTATATTGATGATCTCCTAGCTTGAAACTCTCAAAACAAATATCCTCTTTCATATCAAAAGCGGGTGATAAATAAACATTTTCGGGATCAACAGGTAACATGCAAATAGCAAGTTTAAAAATGTTCACACCGATTTGAAATATTGGCTGGGATTGAAACCGACTTTGAGCATAAACTTTCAAATCCACGGTTCTCCGACACAGAACTTTGTGGTTAACCGCGCAAAATGCTTCGACTTTGTTGCTCCCAGCTTATTTTATAACGGTTTGTCGAATTGAATTTTGTGGTTATTTATTTAACTTGAACTTGTGTGGATGTAAAATTAAAAAAAATATATATTTTTCAAACTCATTTCCAGCCAGCAATGACCCATTTTTTGTTTTACTTTCGCTCGGGTAAACGAAAAGTTTTACCTTTGATTTTTACTGCGCCCTGTATATGAAATAGGTACCTACTTTCAACAGGAACTGACCATATTTTTTAAAAGGAAAATATAGGGGAAAGGAGAAAAAATAACAAGTACAAAATATTTATTACAGCAGGAATGTTAAATTTTACGGTTCACAATATTTCTTGGCTTGCAAAATTTGCCAGTTTTGTGTGGAGTTACTTAAAACTATCATCACCCCAATTCTTCTGCTAGATTTTGAAAAAAGAACCGAAAGGGATAGACTTAGAGAATAGTCAGTATAACCTTTCACTTTTCATCATTTATTGAGTCACATCCTCCACTATGCTCATTAAACTCTTGATGCTGTGTGTAATAGTCAAATTTACCAACATGTTTTAACTATAAACATAAACTTCCGCTACCTAAACCGCACATAACACATTACTAAAAACTATAAAACTTTAATCTCCACACAGCAACTATAATCTCAATGTTACATAAAAACTATTCGCGCGGGATTAATTCGAGTCGTTACTAAAGTAATGTCTTAATGGCTATAAATTAGACTTATATCAGTTTTATAGGCGGTTTGAAGAGCTAAAAGATCGTTAAAACGGGAGATCCATTAGGGTGATCATTCGGGAGCCAATAATGTCATACTAACATGCAAGGATGTAGATAGTGTATGACATCACTTGACTTTTATTCTGTTTTTGATTTCTGCCGCTACCTAAGTAGGTATATTTTGTTTTTCAACTATGGTTCCGGATCAGAAATAGCATCACACCAACTCTTACCGCCTGTGTCATAAAAGCTGATAGAATGTCAAATCCAGGAAATGGCCAGCAGCATTTCTTGTGAACATAATTATTTTAACATGGCTCAGGTTGGCGAGCAGTGTTATAATTCTAGTATAGTTGTAAAGAAATTATTTTCACCGTTTTCTATGTTTTTAATGACATTTTCTTTGAATAGTCTAGTATTTTTGCTACTTTTTCTCTATCTTTTTTCATGAATATTAAATGAGCCTACTAGAAAAGATAAACTTGCTAAAATTCGTTCTTTAAAAGCTCAAAGCATGTTTTTATAGTTCGTAGACTGAATTCATTTCAATATTAGGAATAACAAAGATAAAGACTATGTGTTTTAAAACACATCCTTCGATATCCAATTTATTTTATCCAATATTGCACTAAGACGTAAATTTGATTTATACAATGATTAATGAAAAAAACTCTGTTCAAATCAATACTTACTGAATTCTCTTTTTCTGGATATGCTCTAGGTATCTATTGATTGTCTCTGTCACTCTATATATCAATCATATTTTAAAATAGTATTACTGTATTTCTCTACTAATAATGGAACTTTGTTTTGCACTTGTAGACCTCTACTAGTTAGAGTTTAACGACCCCAAATAGGGTCTCCACCACAAATTAGGGATCTCTAAACATTGGAACTGATAACGCGAATTTTCCGAGCCACTGCTTCTTGTGGGAGTTTCAATAACTCTGACAATGTTGAGCTTTATTATAGTGTTGTGACGGAAACGGTGTGGCTCTGCGGTGTGGCTGTATAGTACTAGTGATGGAGGAATTATAGAAATTTGACTATTAAAGCTTGTATTTATGGATTATGTAACACTATGTCTAAGAAAGCAAAATGTGTTCAAGCAAGTAATTTTGGTTATTTAAAATGTATTTATAATGTAAGTACAACTTTATCGATAGGTATTTATAAACAGTGTTTAATCTGTCTATCATTTTTAAATGATCAATATTTATAATTCAATTTTTTGCTAAATTGAAACAAAAATCATTTTTTGTAACTAGGAAAATAAATTAATATTGAATTCAAACCAATTCAGAAATACGATGGTAGAACACTAAAATTAATTTTACGGATACTTCATAATGCCAACGGAATCAAGAAATCTTTCACATCACTATTACATTATTCAGTCTAGTGGAGGTGAAAATGTCTACATTTGATACTATAAATTATCTTATTTTTTATAAGTAATGACACGTTCACAGTATATTCACGGAAGTAGAGGACTGTTATTTACATTTTCTATGAACTTAATGTTATTTATGTTATATGATGAAAAAAGTTGGTTAATTAACACCTCTATGATGAAAGCTAAAAATATTATTGGGAAGTGCTAAAGGTACAAGTAACGTGTAACATAAAGGGTATAAGCACCCTGTGGGATGTAAATCTGTCCATGAAACTGAACAAATTTCCCTAACGAACATGGGTTGAAATACGAAAAAAAAATGGCTTCCCATCCCCATGCTAATTGTGCTATCCAGATCCAGCTGATGCATTTTGTATGGGAAGGGAGTTCAAAATGTCCTTTTTCCGTTTTTCGACCTATGTTCCTTAGGAAAAATAAAAACAGTTTCATGGGCAAATTACTAAAAAGGCGGATATCTGTAAGAGATGAGACACAAATACACAATACTCACACAGACAAGAATGAAATTGAATTAATATCTGCCGGTCAGCTGTTGTGGGGCGAATACAGGGACGTGACGTCACGTGCTCCGCAGACGCCCTTAGGGTGGATCAGCTTCAGGACTACTGACAGCATTTTACTATATGTATGAGGCTATGTTTATCTATTGCCTGTAGTATGTCGAGGATATAAATGAACTTGAACGGGGGCGTTGCAGTATAAAGGCAAACTTTCAAATCTCAAGATGTTTTTGATGCAGGCAGATCGTCAATGTTCTGACTTTAAGTGATGACGAATTTATATTTTGGAAATTGTCACTTAGGTACAGTGTTCAAAGATCGTGGGTTCAAATCCCTTCCAAGTGTAACTTCTAGCTTTCTTTTGATGTGATGAATTTTTTCAAAATACAAATAACTTTTCCACTTGTTTTCACACATGAAGTAAGTTTGAGTAGATATATAGGTATTCGACTTAAAAATTTTCTACGAGAAGTTAAAATCATTTTCCCAAATCAGAAAATATAAGACAGATCGAAAATAAACCTAAAATCAGAAAGGCAATATTTACAGTTAAGTTAACCTGCAGAAATAAAGTATCACTTAGTTTCAATCAACTTAGTAGACAAAATAATGGGTCGTTATTGCATGTTCCATGTAAATGGGAATGCAGATAAGTATAAACGCTGGGAAAGAAGGTTAAACTAGTAAACTGGGAATGCCACGAACAGTTTCCTGAGTAACACGCGACATTTCGTTTGTAAAGTAGTAAGTAGTTTGAAAGTTAAAGTCTTGATAAGTAATGAATATAAACTTTTGAAGTAATTCATTTTGTAGATAATAATACAGCTTAGAGACTGCAGTTATTTAAACTTAATTAATGCTTAATTTTTTTTTCATAAATATAAAATATAATTAACGATTTCGACCTAATTTAGGGCCAAAATACACCTGCGAAAAACTCCGCGCGGTCATTCAGCGTCCTGCGCGTGACGAGAGTAACTAAGTATACAATGTACGCTCTTAGTGATTTTTAAGGGCCCAAATTTCGCAAATTACTATTTGTATCGTCTTACAGTTTATAATCAGCCACGCTCATTTTAACAATGCTTATTCGCTTATTTGTATCTCAGGAACGATGAAAATTTTTAGCGTTGATTCGTGGAGAGAGTCGACATGATTTAACTAAATCGTAACCAAAATAGTTGCCGTCCCTTTCTGTTCTCTCAGTATAGACAATGACAGGTGACAATTTTAGTCAAGATTTTGTGAATTTTGTGCGCATACGAATCGATACCATGATGAGTCATCATCATCACTGTTACTGTAGTCATTAATTGCGTTGCGTTGCGTTACATTCCATATTGCGTTTGCATGTCAACATTGGATGACAAATCAACGCAACGCAATACAAGGATGTCGCGCTGAATAACAAGACTAGTAATTCAGGTGTTATTCAGTAACTGCAGGTTCCGCGCTAATATTTTCACAGGTGTGTCACCGCCCTAACTTACTCGTTTTAATTTGCATTGCCATAAATTTTTCGCGTTACTTCACGTCGTGGGTAGGAATAGTTTCAACTAGGTATTTTTTGCAATTTCATAATGCAGGAAGGATGCGACTGGCACGCTAACTGGCCTTCATTATAATAAAGTTGATTCCAATAAACTGTCAGGGATTGGAGTAATAAAACGTAGGAAAAAATAAGGCTAATTGGCAAAGTTCTACTGAATTGACGCATTTTGCATGACTTTTATCAAGAGGATCAAGGTGACCCTGAAGTAGTGACACATCACAGTCGACTACTGGACCCATGTACAGAAGGTATATTAACCTTCCCAGATCGGGAAGCAATCGCCATACCTAATTCGCTTAGCAGCGGACAGGAAAGCGTAACCGAAGATATTATTACGTGTACCTACAAAAAACGTTACTGCTAGCCATTGCGTCACCCTTGGATTCAAATCTCACTACAAGTACTCTTAAATCCATGGGGTCAATTCACACCCCGAGGCGACGCGACGCGATTCATAGATACTCGCCTCTTCCATCATCATTGCGCCGCGTCTCGCGGGTCGTGGTGTGAGGCAACTCAAAGCGTCTAAACTAAACTATACTTTGAAAGTTCGCATGACGAGAACGGACCAGGCCATACGAAGTGATCTATCAATCTTTTAATGCAGCGACATCTAGAATTGTGGTCCTATTTCACAAACTGTCAATTAAATTAAGAAATGTGGGCTTGAATGACGGAATCATAAGAGATCCTGGTTAGAACTGACGACCCACTACAAATAAATCGTGAGATGAATTTAATGCTGGCCATTTCTATTTGGTGGCCACCTTTGAGAATATTGCTGGTCAGTCATAAAGGTAGGTATCATGGACTGATTTCTAATGTAATGCAAATGTACATAGAATCATTGACAGCATAAACAATTGGGACAGATACACTTGACACTTCATGTCCCCACATACACTTACTATAAGCGCAACGATACGCTATAAGCTTCTATATACCTCTAGGATAAAAAAGTGTAGGCTCAATAATTTACTACCAAATCGAACTCGTTTGAAGTACCTACTTCCTATTTACCCTATACACATACCTACAAACACACGCCTAATAACACATCGTTTGCAATGTCAACGCCCTCTTCGCACAAATTAATCGGCATAACATCGTCCACATACACACAAATTATATTGTATTAATATTGTGAACCGCATAGGAACATCATCCACGTACACACGTATATCTAAAGTTGTGAAACGTCAGATGTCTGTCCAGCATTCCATATGCCCGCATCGGTTAACCACAACCGACTGCAAGCGACATGCCTCACAATTGGAGCAATAACATTGTTTCTACCAAAATGTGCGTTCCTTTTGTGTCTGTAAATGTTTCTCACAACAAATTGTATATTTTTCTGCCAGTATTCAATTTTGCGGTCGTCTTCTGTCATTTATTCTGGTTGTGACGTCCCTATAATTTCTTTTACAGGTGCATCGGTTTCTGTCCAGCCAGTATCATTGCTCGTTGCTCTTTTATTTTTTATTACTTTAATTTGATGATTCTTTATAACATAGAACAACTCTATAAAGTGTACGTGCTCATGTACTGTGTCTTTGATACAGAAGGCAGGTGCTCTATCTTAACTATCTCTGTTTATTTTGTTCGTGCTATTGTATATTATCGATAACACGACCCACCCCTTTATCTTTGATAATAAACTGCCCTAGGGGATACTCTCTCAGTGTTTGATGTAGCAGTATTATTACTGGAAATGATTTCAAAGATTTATAAGCTTTTTATTTGCTTACTCAGATATATTTTGCAAATTGAAATAAATTGTTTCGAAAACTAAAGAGCTTTACCTAACTTGTATTCATGTAGGTACCTATGTAAAGCAAAAAATATCTGAATTACAAGACCCTCATTCATCTTCATCTTAAAAAAATAACCATGCGGTATGAACTTTGTATCTGCCAATATTTACTGCCAATACATATTCAGCAGTAGGGCGTCCGAAATTTGCATGTAAGTAACGTGCAACATTTACAAGTCGATCCGAGTACGCATTTCCATTCAAATTGTAGTTACGGTCACATTCAGTCGCTTTAGTTCCATGTACCACAACAAAGCGCAACATGGTGTCGTACCATTACCATTATCATTTGCCTCACAATGAAAAGGCACGTCCTGATCCGATTCAGAGAAACCCATTTCGGCCAATAACACTAAACATAAAGAAGCAGCAGGGTGTATCACTGTCACCCTTTATGTGCCTTTATGAGCAATCCCAAATAAATCTAACTGTCCCATTCCTATTCCAGATTTGATTTAACTCTCTGTCGACGTAATTGTTTTAGAAAAACATGCATTTCTATAAATCAACTTTCTCGATGTCGCACGAATGATTAAGTGCTATAAATCTTGGCGTATTTATTTTTCAATAAATGCTTAGCTGCTCCTGATCCGTATCTGTTCGGGGAACGTCTAAAACAACAACATAAATAACAGTTAACTGAGACTAGCAATAACGTTGGATCAGTTCCTCCTACAGCTACTATTTGTAGGAGCGGAGACTCCGGGCGTCACCAAATTGCTGTCATTACTGACCAATCTACTGCCTCGCCGATGTAGGAGTTCGCCATCCGCAAAGATAACGGGCATTTTATACCCAAACATACGGCTATTCAAAATGGTTACTCTGAAGTGTATTAGGGCGTTTATGTAGTGGAAGAACCGTCTCAAATTTATTGTCGTAGATACGCGAACATGGCCACTGAATAAAGCTGCGGTAATAAAAAGAATGCAAGGAACTTGTTGCATCTGTCGCTTGGTTAATGAAGAAAAATATGAGAGCGAAGAAACAAGAAAGGATAAAGATACTAAGAGAATAAAATAAGTAGCTAATTCCAAGTATCATTACGAGGAGGCACTAGCAGTGCATCAACTCGAGACGAGTATGACGAGATTCAACGCGCGACAAGCTTGAGCTATCAATCAAACGCGCAAAAACTATACGCCCAAGGTTAGCAATAAATTATTTATTACATTACAAAAAAGTAAATATCAAAATTAGCTTATAAAGCGAACCTGTAGCAGCAAAAACGAGTAATAAGCTACCATCGTATAACTTTTTAGACCATTAATTACGAGTTGGGAAATCGCTGTGTTCGGCGTCGTTATTGCTAAGTATATTTTTGTATGATCTATTTAGTTTTTTATTCATTGGAGTGCAACTGGAAGGCTGTCCTGCTTTGCAAGTTAATGAGCAAAAACTCGGTCACGCAATCATTCTTTTGCGAGCGGCGAGATTGAACATGATAGTAAAGCATCTGGACAGAGGGAATATTCAAAGAACTTTTTATTGAATATTTGTTCTATAATAATAAAAAATACTTAATATAAACTACAAATACCGGGCTGCATTTCATTTTACTTTCTTAAAAAAAAATACTTGACCTTGACTTCAACAGTTTTAGTTGGGAATGATCTTCAGATCGCGCAATTTTTATGTGTTCTCCATAGAATTTTAAAGTTTTTGAAATCCTTAAAGTTTTATCTTTAGTCATCATGCTTTGTTTTTTGAAGTTATTTTGGAAACCTATTTGATACGTTTCTCGTCCTAAGAAATCCAGTAAGCTTCCAATTGATATTCTGAATTTCAAATGACTTTTGGTCTAACTCCAAAACACGATCGCATCTCCAACAGAAGAGACGACAGAGTTGCTTTAACAATTCTAATGAAAAATAACATCGTCAAAATTAGGGCTGGAATGGAGCAGACTTTTTGAGAGGCTACTAATACTCACGCTGTAATTTTGAAAGAGATATTGCTTGACAAAATTGGGCACCAAAATTCTTGTGAATCTCCACAAAACACTCGTAACAGTATGCAAAGAAGCAAGAATCTCATGCAGCGTTTCGAGAGGGAGCAATAAATTTGTTCGAGGAATGATAATAGTGTAAGAGCTAACCACCTCGCATCTGAAGCGCGGATGCTAAGAGACGTTTAACAATTATGCAAAGCCCGAGGCACTCCCGGGGAACTTGATCAAGAACCACTTATTAAGATATCGCGGTCACATCGACCATTACGCAATGGGAAGGTTGGCCCGGCAATTTCTTTCCCGGGTAATTCCTGCCTTCGGAATCACCGTGACAGTCATCAATAAAAATTTACCGTTCCTCCCCACTTTTCAGAATAAGATCGTTGATGTTATTAAACTGATTTCGTTCAGATAACTTTTCTTGTCCGTGTCTTGCTCCGCTTTGAAAGTATAGTAGTTTCCTTTCAGTCGAATTTTGGGTTTAAGAGCGTTACAAAATGTCTCAAAACATCAATCACGTCAAAATTAAACTGTAGTTAGGTTAATAATTTCATAGTTGACATGTTGCGTGCCTGCCCCCGTCGGACGGAGCTCAATTTACATCGAATTACACCGAGTGTCATTAACAGAGACCGACAAGCTTTTTCTTTTCACATCACAAACTCTAACGAGACCGTTGCCACCCTTTGCCTCTTACGAATTACGTCCAAAATCTGATGCACCAGTTTTTGTAACAGCAAAATGACTGATGGCTACAGTGTAAAGCTAAAAACTGCAACAAAAAGGAGGTCCCACGAAAATGGACGGTACAGATGACACTAAGGTGACTTTAATGACATTTTAATAGCATCGCCTTCTGTTGAGACGCAACATGTAATCAGCGCAATGATAAGATCTCATTAACTGCAGGATGATGGTTTTTTGTCACAACAAATAATTGAGGTTTCTTAGAACGTGGGTTAGGTCGGTATAATAATTTCTTAGAACTTATTAGCGTGTGGTTTTATCCGAAAAACAATCTGGACATTATTTTTCTTTGTTCTTGTAATATCTGCCGACATTTTCAACATGAGCGTCATCATGCTTACAAATTAGTTACAAATATTCTCATTGTGTTTACAAATTTCGGTAAGGATAGCTATCGCTTTCCCGATCTTTGTAGCGGCTGTTTTAAAATGCTAGGTTGATACTTGACATTTGCATTTGATATTCACCGTGAGTTCGTCTTATTACCATGCACAAGATGTCTCTTTAGTATGCGGGTCTTTCCACGACACTTATTAGTCTCAAAAATTCCGAGAATCTTACCCTCTTGTGAAAGTTCCCAAGGAAAATTCCCCTAAAGTCTGAGTCGAATTTAAACTTAGATAGGAAATGTTTTATACATTGACGATATTACTTCTGATAAAGCGGTTTAAAGAAATCTAAAATTTAAAACGCGATGGTATACTAATGTTCTTTGGTTTTGTTTGTCTCGCAGTCATAAATATTAACTTGGGAGGTGGTGGAGGCAAAATGTTTAATTTATCAAAGTGTGAAAGAGAAACATGCCCTTAATCCAACAAAACAAGTCTCGTGGGATCATAAATTTCCACAACATTTGACGTCAAATATTTTCTGGGCGAATGTCGCTACCTATTTAGTCACAGATATTTTAAAAATAAGGTTAGGTGACTTTTTTTATTTTCTTTCTAAAATTGATACCAGTGGATAATATAGAAATACCTACTTTAATCAAAGTTTTGTAAAATGGTAAATTTTTGAATATACTGGAAAGGAAACATTTTGTTTAAGTTCTAAATCAAAATTGACAGTAATTTATTAGAAAATTAAAAGAATCATTTAATTCTACTGCATTAAATAAAATGAAATCAGTACGTCCAAACGTCATAATAAAAACAAGGTCAAAAGGTTCGTGTTGATTCAAAACAAATTGTCTAAATCTAAACACACAAAGTCATTGTTCTCTCCACATGCTAAGACAATGTCTACATCATCGACCGTGTCGGTACAAGGGAGAACACAAAATGTTAATTCGGTCTTGTCACATTGGTGTCGATTTGGATTGCACACGACTTAACTAAAATTATTCCTGCTATTTTCTGTCATAGGAGAAAAGGGCGGCAGTTAAAATTTGTTTAAAAATTCATAGAAATCTGGTCGAGCTGTCACTTCACGACGACTTCACTACCTATCCGTTAGATTTTTGAACATTCTCTTATTTGACAGCATAAAATAAGTCCGTATATTGCTATCGAATCGTGGAGGGCATGACTTAACAGAATCTTAACCAAAACTGTTGCCGTCTCTTTCTGTTTTCTCTCAGGATAAACAATGACATGTAAACATTTTAGTCAATATTTAGTGATTTGTGCGCTTAACAATCGATACCACTGTCAACCCTGACAGGCAGGGGTTACATTACACATACCTACACTTATTTTAGTTACGTCGTGTTAAACACTAATCGACTCCATCGACTGTATAGTGTACAGTGAAGGTATAAAATGTTCCATGTTTCTATTGTCCGTGTTTAACATTGATTGGTTGGTGTTCCATGATAGAGCGATTTGATTGTCATTTGTTTAAGCATGGTTTTTTGGAAATACGATAAACTTGAGTCTTCTTAGGCAATAATTTGATTTTCTAAAATGAACTTTGTTTTATAAGAAATAGAGTTCACAATTCTTTATCGCTACCATTGCGCTGTATTTTTTCGGTCTGGGATCATCATTTTGCAGGGTATACGATAATGCACATTTTTTGTTGAAACTTCATCTGTTTTTTTTTAATTTTTTTAATTATTATAAAACAGATATAAAATTTTAATTGATGCTGCTTCAATTTCACAAGTAGGTAGAATATTTTTTTTTATATTACCACATTTTTGATCAATTTAGTAAAAGATGAAATTGAAAAATAATTACTGAAACTGTACAACAGTTGCTTAAATATTTTGAGAATATAATAAGTTACGAAACCTTAATCGCATCCATCAATCAAAACATTTTCAGATAGTTTAAGGCTTACGGCACGTTGATATCTAGAGATACAATCTGTTACAACTTTAGCCCTTAGGCCTTTCGCAAACAACAATCAGTCAGTAGCATGCAACCATACAAAGTTACCGATATGATTGAAATATGATATTTTATCATGCGCCCCTCCACGAAGGCTTTGTGGGTCGCAGCCGAAGTCATCATTTATCATAAATTTATCGGGAGATCAGCATTCTTCGGCACGGTAGAGGAGCCAATCTTCGGTGTAGGCTTTAGGACGTAGGTGGGATCTCTGTACACTATAAGTAGCTATCTATTCTGATGCCATAGGTGCTAAATGTGAAAATCTTAGTAGGTAAAGGTAGGTATTTTTAAGAGATCATAAATTATATGCAGTAGCGACTTATCTCTTGGTGATCTTATCATAGATAATGGAGTAATTTGAATCACACATCTTTACTAAACAAAGAATCAAAACAATTAAGATATTACTTATCGTAGTTTTGATGCTTGGTATTCATTTCAATGAAATAACTCACAGAAATTTAATTGAGAACCTATCAAGTAAGTCTCAAGTTTTTTTATGATTATTTATTGTGCAAAGAAATAGAACAAACATATTTGACAACAATAAAACAAAACAAGTACTTAATCACAGACTTAATGCTTATTTATAAAAAAATATATTCCTTTTGATGTCTGAATTATTTATTATCATTGTGTAAAAATCTTGTAATAATAGTAAGTAATTGCCTAACTGACAAACAAACCAGAATATGTAAAAACTAATTAGGTACGTATATTGTACCTAATTGATTAATAACTTTAAAACGTCTCTAAGAAGAAAACAATTCCTTGCTGAAGAGCCTTTTACTATCAATAAATTTCTAAGTAAGCAATCCTTTCAATACTAGAAAATGGCTTCTAGACTTTAGCGTGGGCAAACAATGCTTTGACTTGACAAGCTTTTTAACCATCATGAGTACGACTAGAGTCTCATAAGTCTTTATTAAACATAGACGAGCTTGACCCTGCTTTTAGCTCACTGAGTAACTGCATAAGGCATGACTCTGCAGACTTTTGTTTGTGACGAACAACTCTACCCCTGTCTACCTACATAATATTAAAATAAATATTAATAAATATTATAAATAAATATTAAAATAAAACGAATCTCTACATTTTATTTCGACATGCAAAAAATTGCAAGTCTGTAATGTGGCGCTGAGCTGTTGCCAAAAAGAACCACTAGATGGCGCTAGTAGGTTTTTAAAACGCGGTATCGTTGTGTTCACCTAAAACCATGAGTACCGCGGGCGAAATCAGTTTCGGTAACTTTGCGCAGAGGCAATATCGTAACCAATGAGGTTAATCCGAGGTGCGATTATTGCTAGTTGAAAACTTTACCAATACCCCGCCGTGTGGACGTGAAATACCGTCCGCTATGGCAATTTTTGAAAGGCCGTTGAGGCCTAATAATACCCAAAAAAATACCAATTGACAGCAATTAGAAAATCTAAACAGTTCGTATACTTTATTTTATTAGTAACCACAAACATTTATCGGACGCCCTTTTATGTGGTTGTTGATGCCCTGCCTACTCCGTAAAGGACACAGGCGTGACTAGATATATGTATAAGATAGTACTTAGTGTAAACTTTAGTGATATTAGTGCAGTGGCAAGTAAAAACGAGGGTTTTTGATCTTAGAACTCAATATAATTTTACTGATATTTCAAGAAACAAAATCCTACTTGTTGAATATAATATTGACCATCTACAGCCAGCTCTACCCATATTAAAGTACGAAGCGGATGCCAATAAAACTGGCGAGAGAGAGGTTAAAAGTGAAAACGCATAACAATCGATTACAGAAACACAATTGGAATTGCAGTGGCACATGAAAGCTAATACTGCTATAACAATACTACATACATACATACATATAATCACGCCTGTATCAATAATGGGGTAGGCAGAGCATAAACGACCCAAACAAGTTCCGCCACGTCTGACAAGTTTTGAGGGTTATTCCAGATAGATCTGTATATTGCTATAGTGACAGGTTGTCAGCCCATCGCCTAAACTGAATCCCTCAAATCCCTCAGCTGATTTTTACAGCATTCCCGGGTGGAGACGCAGCTGGCACATTCTATGTTTTTCTATCTCTCCCAGTCCAGCATGGAAGTTTCGTGAAATGGTTAGTCCAGTATAACAATACTATTGACCAATATTTCACCAAAACAATAAAACAAAAAACAAAGTGATTATACATAATTATAAGCTTAAATTGATTTTTGGAGTGGTATTTAAATTACTGTTACCAGATTGTTTTTATAAAGATGTTATAAAACATATAAGTAACTGCATCTTCTATTCGACAAATCTTATGAAATTGAACTTATTTATGTTTTATAAAGTGTAACATCATGGTTATCAAAATATAAACTAATCCAAGTACCTAGGTACTTCTTCATAAACAAGTTGGCTCGCAAAATTGCCTTACCTCAACTCTACATATTTTTAAAGTTCATTGTTTTTGAAACATAGTGCAATCAAATACTTGGAAACAATTGAAAATTTCTCGAACTGTAATAAGTATGTAGAAAATTATGTACATACAACCACAAATCTTTCCAAACAACTAAAACTGCAGTCACACATTATTTTCACACTCGTTACTACCAAAACAGTATGTGAACCCTGCCTAATGTGGCGTCATTCGAAAGCCATACAGTAAGTCACAGCTTTTAAATGAATGTGGTGAAAAAAGGAAGTGAAGCCGCCAAATGAAACCATTTTTGATTTTGACAGTTTTCCTAATATACGGGGTATAAGGGACAGCGTAACAGAAACTGATAGGGGTTGCTCAGTCACTGAAAACTAAACATCTTGAAACTTAACCATCTTTCACCGGGACATTCTTTTATCTTTATCTTATCTTCCCCACTGCTGGGCAAAGGCCTCCCTATTCTCCTTCCACTTATCCCTGGACGGGAATTTTTGGAAATAAAAAAATGTTTGGCTTTCCCTTACAAAATGACCACCTCGATCAGACAATTTGTATGGAAGAGCAAAAATAAACTTTCATTTCCCGAAAGAATTTCCTGGTGAAAGTGCAACCCCTATCAGTTTCTGGTAAGCTGTCCCTTACACTCAGTACGTAGCGCCCCTGTCCACGTTCATTTAAATCCTTGACAGACTGTAAGCCGTAAGCAATAATGTCCTACTCACGTAGAGGCAGGATCTCGAGAGGCACGTATTTTTCGCATTATCGGCAAAATTATTATAAAAGTAACAGACGTGGCTGCCACAGCAGTCGGCCGCAGTAATACTGTTTAGAGAAATTAAGGCTCGAATTGCTGTTACGTAGGTAAAGATACATTTGGAGCTGATCGAAATGAAAGTGGGAGTGAAACTAGCAAAAATTGGGTATGACATAAAAATTACCTACATAACATAATTTTCGATTGAGCAATAATAAATAAAATTACATTGTAATGATTTCGTTAGTAGCACTTATTGTTTTCTTTCTAGCCTCATGATTCTAGCTAGAAGAAGACAGAACAGACTCGCGAAACGGTTGAAGGAGTTCATCTAGATGTAACTATGCACAACAGTTTATTTAACAATAAAATAGAAAATGAAATTTCTGCTAACATACATTATATTACAGCCAGAAAGAGCAAAAAAAAAATATTAGCATTAGCACGTATATTTTTCAACCTGATTGTATGGTTAATTTTACAGAATCACTTACCGCAAAACAATAGCAAAACTACACGGTCGCTTTTTACAACATCAACTAAGTTTTCTTTTTCAATATCCATTAACACCTTTACGACACATCTTTGGTATATTTTTAAAAGAAACTCAGCAATGGAATTGACGTTTGACGGTTACAGTCGTCGTGTACGTTTTACTGGGAATAGTTACCCCGGGTAAAAGGTACATTTTAAATTTTTATGCCCACAATATTTCGCCTGACTCGCGGAGTTTTACCCTTAATGTGGGTTTAATTTACCCGGTAAAGCTTGCGCTTACGGGTAAATCCTGTGTAATTCCTGCCGATAAAAAGAGTTTCGGTTTTAACATAAGAGCCTCCAAATAAAATTTCAATTCGGGAATTTAAAAACAGAAATTAATCTCATCGAAAATTGTGATGGAATCAACATGAGGATTATTCGTACGGAACATGGAGATCAGAATAAATTAATTAATAATTTTACACACCTCTGCATTATTATATCAACATAATGTATCAAGGAACTTGCGTTTAAAGCAAGAAAATAATCCCAAGGGATTTAAAGTTGTATGGAAATCCTTAATAGCCCAAGGGTTATTATGTGATTTGAATTTGGAATGTCATGTGAACTACTAAGAAAATAATTTTCAGAAAAAAAAAATATGGCTGTGTGTGTATTAAAACTGTTGCCACACTCGCCTTCTGCGCCTCCCGGCGAGTGTAAAAAGGCTGTATGACTAGTTATCTGTATGTGCTCTTTGCTTTGTATAAAAAAAAGAAACTAAAAAAAAGAAAACGCGGTTTGATTTTGCAAAAGTTTTTCTCTCATTGATTATTACTTCCATTTCGTAAATTGTCGAGTGAAATTAATATTTTGACTCCAGAAGACATTGTGACTAGTATTTTATCGTATTTTGTTATTTATGTTGAATATGTTAAATACGATCAATTCGTTTTTTGGAAAAATACGTAGGTAGTGGATTGTGAACGTGAAGTGTAGTTCAGTGAGTGTGAATTGACTTTCGGATCTGTTGCTTCTGGTATGTTTTCAATATTTATTTATGTATCAATATTACATGATTAGGTATATTTCTGAGCTTTATTATCTTACAGACGCCTGCCACCGTCTAAGTAATCTGTGCAGTAGGTGTGTAAAATATAGTATGCTCCTCGGGAATAAATGTGTCTTCGCCTTGGGCAGACTTGAATCCCTCGCTACATTCAGGATTCTTGTCATAATTCCCTCGCTTCGCTCAGGAATTAAAGATTTACTTCCCTCGCTGCGCTCGGGAATTAATCCTAGAATCCTTCATTCCGCTCAGGATTCAATATGCTGCCCGTGACGTTAGACACTGCTTTATTCCCTCGTTGCCTAATATACTATTAACAACGAGAGACAAGAATTTAAAGTATGAAAAAATATCAAGCCGTGAGTCCTTTTCGAACGATTTAAAAAGAGCCTGTAGGCTTATGATGCGCACTGTAGACTTCGTTTTGTCTACACATTATCTCTTTTGTTGCGAACTTCACAACGGAAAAAGACAGGCATTAATCATAGTGAAGTATGCATCAAGTGTAGACAAATTGAAGTCTTCAGTGCGAATATAGCCCTGCTGGAAAGTATTTTCTTCTGATGGTAGAGTTTACCACACGAGGATAGAGCAAAGTTGCGCTGAAAACAAATTATATTCTCATTTGTATAATTTTCAAAGAAAAACAAGTCTTAGAGCAGCGATGGCCGTGCGTTGCTCTAAGAAAACAGTAAAATAACTCCATATTTTGCAAATAAACGAAAAAAACGTTGATTTCCCAGCAAGACCTCGCAGTCGTATTTTAAAAAACCCAGATTTGTATACAGACGAGACAAAGGAATATCTTCAAATAATACAAAGTATCTTTTCATCTTGCAGCGCAGCAAAATCGGAGCGGTATCGTATTGCACAAGACTAATGCATAAAATATAAATCTCTGCTTTGAATTTGTCATTTGAATGATACAGTTCGATATTGTAACTGATACGCCACACCTACTGTCTTTCAAACTGGTTTGACGGTAGATTCAAATCACAATAGTTTATTCGATCTATATGAATTGGATATGCAGGGTATAATATATTGGATCGTATAAAATAATGATAGAATAGACTGGGTCAGTTAATAATCAATTTTCCCATGTTTTCGACTTAGACATTGGAGAGAGCAGTATCATTTTTATGTCTAACTGACAAAAAAAAGGATTGAACGGAAGCTTAGGATGAGTTAAAATAATATTAGGTATTCAAAGATCCAAGAAACGATAGTGAAAAAAAATTGAGAGTATTTTTATAAAGCTAACAGTCGAAATAACTTTTGTTAAGCTAAAATAAATCTGGTATTGGACCTCAGAAATTAAAAGATTTTGTGAAAGGATATATCTGTAAACTGTCCTTATCAATGCTACCAAATCACCAGCACCAAAATTCACAAAACAAACATCACCTTTGGCGTACATCGAACCACCCGAAATCGAGTCAGTGAAGTGGCTTTGCATTAAATCTCTCTATATTTACAACCTCCATCGCGCTGGCATTGTAAATTATTATGCGAGAGAGTTTTAAAACGATAAAACGCACGTGAAATATAGAGCACCGGTCCAACTGGACGCATAAAAACTGGAAAGCAATTAAAATTAGTCAAACAGCAAAACTGAGGAATTTTATGGACCAGTTGACTCGTAAAGATCATCAATTTATGTTATGAGACCCAACGGGTGACGTTTCGTGATGCGTGATCTACCTTTAACTGATATTTATGCTAGGGTTGAACATGACTTTAGGTTTAAATGCTCTAATGATTAATTAAAGCTCATTTTATCTTTGCAATTCTAAGTAGGTAACTATATTTTTTTCAAACGTTGCGAACCGTTGATGGATGCATGCAAATTATCTAAAAACAAATTTCGAGAAAAAATCAGTCTCATTTAGACACAAAAATTTAGGTCTTCAGTCAGAATCCTCAAAAAGATAATATAATCGTCAATATTGCTGGAAATGGACAAAGATGTTGTTGTTCCCAATAATAATTCTGAATTTTTAATGCTGATGAAGCTGCTAGTCTAGTCTTTAATTTATTGAAGTTTGTCCAATACTAGTTTATGTACTTACGGAACTAAGCTATTTGCAGGCGTGTTTAGCATTGTACCCTTTTAGGGCCTGATAGCACCTAACAGTAAGCATAGCCATTTATCAAAGGACTTTACCCATTAAGGAAGTAATAAACATCCTAATGCGAAGCCTCTGGGTGTATTGAAAACTGTATTTAAAGGTAGTTGCATTATAATAATGTTGACGCGTAATATGTAAGCATAAAATGTCACCATCATTTTCAAAACGATATATTTTCCGTACATGGTATTTGCAATACTTATATTTAGTGGGATGGTAGACGCTAAAGGTAATTTTGATGGCTTAACGTCAGGTGAATATTTCGTACCTACAAACACTAAGGTTGTAAGGGACAGCTTAACGCAAACTGAAAAGGGTTGCTCGTCAATAAACTGACTCATTTTCACCAAGAAATACATTCAGAAAATGAAAATAATTATTGATTTGCCCAAACAAAATGATCATCTGAATCAGACAATTTGTATGAAAAAGCCAATTTCCTTATCATTGCTTAAAAGAATTTACTGGTGAAAGTTGTTCAATTTCATTGTCTCAGTTTGCTTTTGCTGTTCTCTACACCCTGTCTGTAATACACTCTGTAAAAAAGTATTAGGTATAAAGCGGATGACATCATCCTTGGAATCTAAAATTATACTCAAATATACGGTATATTTAGTAAATACAATAACAACAATAAACAAAAGACTGACATACTTTCTTTCTTATTTTTTTTTCGGCTGCCATTAAAATCAATAAGTTTTTCCCACCTTTCGTCACAAGCACAACAGACCAACCGCAAGCTTCGTAGAATTGGTTCGATCACTTTTTAAATTGAGACCAATAAAAAATCGATTTGACATTATGACTTTAATACGACTCTTATACCACAATTCGATTTAAAGGTAAATTATTGCTGAATCAGCGCTGTTAAATTGAATATCGGCTCGTAATGACCTTCGTTTGTGCATAAAGGTGAGTCCGAAGGTGCTGGTCGAGTTCTTATTGCTTATCATGTGGGACATACGGGGGAGAACGTTGGTCAACTTATTTGAAATCCTTGATGAAAATCTATGACCACCTTTGAATCTCAACATACCAGCATAGATACACCAGTTTTCGAAGAGTTCTAGTAAATGATCTTATCACTGCAAAAATAAAAACAGATCGTAATTATTTTCATAGATCAAGGTTTTTTTAATTATTGATGTCTCAATATCAAATAATGTTTTATACATCGCCATTTTTGTTTCCCATAAGTTTGACAGAAATCTTATTTGACATCAATATAATTTGATTCCTAATTTTGATATACAAAAATATTTTCTACTGAATTAGTAGTGTGGTGCCGGGTTACAATAGCATCACCCCATAATAACAGCTTTCTGCGGTTGTCGTAAAAGGCGACTAACGGATACATCCAGGGAATGGGCAGCAGCGTTCCCCGTGAATGGAAAAATTGTACTGCGCTCACCAACCTGCCTGCCAAGCGTGGCGAGTATGGCATATACCCCCCAATTGTGGGGAGGCTCATGTCCAGCAGTGGACTAGTTGTGGCTGATGATGATGATGATGACTTAAATACTTTAAACCCAGGCATGCACACAAACTTATTTAATCCAATATTTAACCGATAAATATAGCATCTTATAATGTAGCAGCTTATACCGGGTGTAAGGGACAGCGTCCCGCAAACTGATACGGGTTGCTCAGTCAACGATACTGAACAACTATCACCAGGACTTTTTTTCAGGAAATGAAAAAAAAAATTTGCTTTTCCATACAAATTGTCTGATCGAGGTCGTAATTTTGTATGTAAAAGCAAATTTTTTTTTTCATTTCCTGAAAAAAAATCCTGGTGGTAGTTGTTCAGTTTCGTTGACTAAGCAACCCCTATCAGTTTGCGGGACGCTGTCCCTTACACCCGGTATAAGTGCTTCATCCAATCACTTCGTGTGTATCAGGTGTAAGCAGAGTTCACGCATCGATTACTATCCAATTTTGTGCTCACCGAATACCTGTCGGCCGTCTTTTGTCGCCCCGTCACGTGCTACCGAAAGCCACCTTATTCCCCTTTC